>SZWC01018453.1:17848-46653 GCA_023375785.1 Penium margaritaceum
CCCCCCCCCACCCCTTGCGGGAGACGTCGATGTCCCCTGGCCCTAATCCATCGATGGGTCGATGTCCATCGATGGACATCGATGTTCGATGGGCAGAGGTCAACACTGGTACTTACACGCACTTACTCGCACTTAAGCATCCTTATACGTACTTACACAAGCTTACATGCACTTACACGCACTTACACGCACTTACACGTACTTACACGCACTTACACACATTTACATGCACTTACTTGCACTTACAGACACTTACACGCATTGACACGCACTTATACACACTTACACGTACTTACACATAGTTACACATACTTAGACAAACTTACACATACTTACATGCACTTACACGCACTTACACGCACGTACATGCATTTATATGTGCTTTCTCAAACTTACCCATACTTACACGCACTTAAACGCACTTACACGCACTTACACACACTTACACAAACTCACACGTACTTACACGCACTTACATGCACTCACACGCGCTTACACACACTTACACGCACTTACACGCACTCACATGTACTTACACATTCTTACACAAACTTACACACACTTACACGTGCTTACACGCACTTACACATACTTAGACGCACTTACACACACTTGCTTGCACTTGCACGCACGTACAGGCACTTATACGCACTTACACACACTTACACATACTTACATACACTTACACGTACTAACACACACTTACATGCACTTACACGCACTAATTGGCACTTTTACGTACCTACACGCACTTACACGTACCTACATGCACTTACACGTACTTACATGCACTTACATGCACTTAGATGCTGTTACACACCCACACACACACTAACACGCACTAAAACGCACTTATACGTACTTACACGTACCTACACGCACATACACACACTTACACGTATTTAAATGCACTTACAAATACATACACGCACTTGTATGCATTTACATGTACTTCCATGTACTTGAACGCACTTACATGAACTTAAACAAAACTACACGCACATAAACCGCACTTACACGTACTTACATGCACTTATATGCACTAATACGCACTTACACAAACTTACACGCACTGACATGCACTTACACATGCTTACACGCACTGACACGCACTTTCATGCACTTACATCACGTACTCGCACTTACACGTACTTACACGCACGTACACAAACTTACACGCATTTACATACACTTATACATACTTGCACGCACTTACACGCACTTTCACCCACTTACACGCACTTACACGCGCTTACATGTACTTCCACGGAATAACACAAATTTACACGCACCTAAACACACTTACACGTACCTATACGCACTTGCATGCACTTACACATACTTACACGCACTTACACACACTTACACACACTAATACGTACTTACACACACTTACACAAACTTACACGCACTTCCACACACTTACACGCACTGACACGCACTTACATGCACTTACACACACTTACACGCACTTACACATACTTACATGCCCTTACACGTGCTCACAGACACTTACACTGCAGAATAATGTAGCCAGAAAGAGGTAGTTTTACAGTCTTATCCCATTTTGATTTTAGAAGACGTTGATTAAAACTCAGATTTTCAGAAAACAATGAATATGTGATGTGTACTTTTTTTAAATTGAAATATGTCTTTTCCAATGGAAACTAAAACACACATGCATGAATCTTTGTTATGAAAAAGATTTTATTAATTGAAGCTCCACAAAGTTCTTGTGTAGATTTTCCTAGTTACTTCCTCGATTTACCTCTAGCAAGAATTGCATGGAAAGGGTGAGACCCGTGTGAATTTGAATGTTCTCACCACCTTCATAGCCCGATATAAAAACGAGAGGAAACTTCTTTGTAGTTTCATGTGTATTGTTGATTTTGTCGTACACGGTTTGATGAGTGCATGAAGCAGGGGTGACTGGTTCTAAATGTCTCAAGGCCCAGCGCAAGGCTGAGGATCGCCTCAAGCTGCAAGAGGACAATTGTGCAGCCTTCACTGATGAAGTTGAAGCCTCTGTCCTCAAGCATCTGCCTATTTTGTCAGTCTCTGCTGCTGCTTACTCTACTGCTGGATCTGGTTGTGGTGCCTCGTCTACTGCTGGCACTGCTGCTGCCGCTACCGCTGCTGTCGCTCCCGGTGCACCTCACCAGCATGACGTTTTCTTCCAACCACCTATCCTTTCTCGTGATCTTGCCTTCTCTTCCTGAGAGGTGCGCTTCAGCACATGGGCTCAAGGCGAGCGCCTCTGGGAGTATTACTCCCATCCTGATCCTTCTGCCAATCCTCCCTTCACCTCGCTTTTCGCAAAAGTCCCTCGCACTGTCCGCGTCCTCATCCACGCGGCTCCTGCACACCTAGTCGATGAAGTTGGCACATTCAACGCTGATCCCTCTGCTGGTCGCCTCGCTGATCCCGTTGGTGCCGATCCCATGTTGCGTGGCCGCATGACCATTACTGACCAGGCTGCACAAAGTACTCTGACGGTGCAGTTCAACACCCTCCTCATGCGTGCCGACAAAACCGCTGATGCCTACGGGGCTCGCGGTCTCAAGCTTCTAGCCAACTGTCCGTTGTTCTCACCATGGTCAACGGGCTTATCCCGGAGCTCTTTGACCTCCTTCGCGATGTCAAAGCTGGTGAGCTTCAGTGTCTTGCCTCCCAGCCTGTTCCCTCTCACTTATCTCCTGGGGTTGGCGCCTTGTGGGACCTCACTGCTGAGCGCCTCGCTGTTTGGTGGACCAGTCTTCAAAACAAGTGGCTCTACCGCTCCTCTGTCACCGGTGTCACTGCGCTCACTACAGTCTCCTCACCCTCTCCTTCCTCCACAACCTCTGCTGCATCTGCTTCCTCCATGTCCTCTATGGCCACTGTCTTATCATCTCAGGGTTGTGGTCAGGGTATGGACAAGAACAAAGGCAAAGGCAAGGACGAAGAGAAGGCAGCCATCGCTGCTCCTTGTGTCTCTGATGTTGTCGTCTGCTTGAACTGTGGTTATGCCGAGCACTCCGCCCACATGTGCCCTCCTCCACCAGATGACATGTGCCTTGCCCGTGCCATGCGCACCCACTGGGCTCACCTCTGGCGGCACTTCTGCATCTTCCTCCTCCTTTGGTGCCACACCCTCCTCTTCATCGGCTGCCCCATCGTCTGTCCATGTCTACGCCACTACCGGGCTGCCTCCTAGCCCTCCTCTCCTGTCGTATTCATGGGATTAGCCTCCTCCATATTGTACACCATCCTACGCCGCGCCTCCTTCATCAGCCTACACTGTCCCGCCATGGTTCCGACCTTCCTCGGGTGCTTCAACCCCGGCTCCAGCTGGGTCTATCGCCAGTGATGGCGAGCGACAGCTTGAGCAGTCCCTTCTCCATCTTCTGCACCTTCGCGATGAGGGAGGTGAGGGTGTTGCTTCATTGGCCAATGGTCCCGTGTGTCAGTCATACTTAGTGCTTTGTGGTGACCCCCAAAGGGCCCGTGCTCAAATCCGTGTCTCCATCCGTTCCGTGGATTGAGAATTGGCAGCCTGTCGTTCTCCCGCGCTGCCTCGCTGCGTGTGCTTCGTCGTCCTGTCCTGTTTCCCTTGTTGGCACTGTGGCTACATGTAATATCCTCCCCACTGTACGCCAGTTGGGTGGCTTCTGGATCTTGGATTCCAAAGCCACCTACCACATGACCTACGTGCACTGCTCGTTTGTCTCTCTTGGCCCTGCTGGGTCTTTGTGCTACGTTTGTACTGGGCCAGGCCAGATGCTTCCTGTTCAGGGTGCCGGTGTCGTTCGTTTTGTTGGTCCCTCTGGCATTCTGTACCTTCCTGACCTCCTGTATATTCCGTCCCTAGAACTCATCCTGATTTTGGTGCCTTCTCTTGATGCTCAGGACATGGACTTTACTGCTAGTCGCGGTGTTGCATCAGTCCACCTGCATCCCACCGGTCGCCTTGTCCTGCGAGGAGTCAAATGTGACAAGTTGTATTGTGTGTCCCTGTTCTCTTCCTCTTCTCCCTCTGTAGGCACCGCGCTTGCCCATGTCGCTCCTTCTCTCTCTTCTGACCGTGTCCGCCTGTTGCATCCCCGTTTTGCTCATGTCCACACCGATGCTTTTTCTAGCATGCGCTGTCTTCATGCCCTAGGATTATCGCGGTCTACCTTCCTTGCTCCCTGCCCCACTGACTGTCTTGACTGTGTCCATGGTGAAATGCATCCTTCTCCCTTCTTTGATTCTGAGTCTCCATCTAATCATCCCGTTGACCGTGTTCAAATGGACGTCATGGGTCCGCTTCCTCATGACCTTCTTGGTGATGTTGGGCGATGTATTTTGTGCCTCACTGATGAATGTTCCCGCTTTTGTTGGGTCTTTGCTCTCCACCACAAGAGACATGTCTGTCCCACTGTTTAGACTTGGCTTGCTCAGGTTGAGCTGGCCTTACGCGCACGTACACATACTTACATGCACTTACACAAATTTGCATGCACTTACACGTACTTATACGCACTTACATGCACTTACATGCATGTATACACTTTTACACACACTAATACACACTTACACGCACTTACACGGACGCGCTTACACGCACATTTATACACTCACAAAACGTTACACGCACTTACACACACTTACACGCACTTACACGCACTCACACAAACGTACACGTACTTACACACACTTACACAAACTTACACATGCTTATACACACTTACACATACTTACACACACTTACATACACTCTTACACACTTTCACACACGTACATGCACTTACACGTACTTACACATACTTACACGTACTTACACGCACTTACACAAACTTACACGCACTTACACGCACTTACACAATCTTACACGCACTTACACACACTTACAGAAACTTACACACACTTACACATACTTACACGCACTTACACATACTTACATGCACATACACGCACCTACACGCTCCTACACGCACTGACACACACTAACACGCACTTACACGCACTTACACGCACTTAAACACACTTACATGCACTTACACACACTTACACGAACCTACACAAACCTACACGCACTTACACAGACATACACACACACAAACTTGCACGCACTTACACTACTTACACGCACTTGTATGCACTTACACGTTCTTACACGCACTTTCAAGCAATTACACAAACTTACACGTACTTACACGCATTCACACACACTTAGACACACTTACATGCACTTACATGTACTTACCCGCACTTACACAAACATACACATACTTACACACACTTACACGCACTTACACGCACTTACAAGCACTTACACACACGTACATGCACTTACACGTACTTATACACACTAACATGCACTTACAGATACTTACACGTACTTACTTGCAGTTGCAAACACTTACAGCCGCTTATACACACTTACATGCAATTACACGCACTCACACATGCCTACATGTACTTACACATACTTACACGCACATACTTGCACTTACACGTACTTACACGTACTTACACATACTTACACGCACTTACACGCACTTACACGCACTTACACGCACTGACATGTACTTACACACACTTACCTACACTTACACACACTTGCACGTACTTACACGTACTTACACACACTTAAACACATACTTAAAGGTACTAGCACACACTAACACATGCTTACACACACTTAAACGCACCTAAACATACTTACATGCACTCACACAAACTTACACGAACTTACACCCACTTACACACACTAAAACTGAACTTACATGCACTTACACGTACTTACACACACTTGAACGCACTTACCCACACCTACACGCACCTACACGTACTTACACGCACCTACACGCACTTACATCTACTTACACGCACTTACAAGAACTTATACGAACTTACACGCACTACAACTGAAGTTACATGCACTTACACGCACTTCCACATACTTACACACACTTATTCATACTTACACACACTTACACACACTTACACACACTTACACAAACTTAAACCGCACTTACACACACTTACACGTACTTACACACACTTACACAAATTACATTTACTTAAACACACTTACAGCTACGTATACGCACTTTTAACACACTTACACGCACTTACACACACTTACATGCACTTACACGTACTTATACGCACGTACATGCACACACACACACATTTAAACATACTTACACATACTTACATGCACTTACACGCACTTACACACACTTACACGTGCTTACATGTACTTTCACATACTTACACACACTTACACGCACTTACACGCACTTACACATACTTACACATACCTATACACACTTACACACACTTACATGCACTTACACATGCTTACATGTACTTACACGTACTTACTCACACTTACACACGTTTATAGGCACTTACACGCACTGACACTCACTTATACACACTTAAACGTACTTACCGGAATGTATACGAACTTATACGTACCTCAACTGAACTTACACGCACTTACCACACACTTACACGCACTTACATGAAGTTAAACGGCACTTATATGTACTTATACACACTTGCACACACTTGAATGCACTTACACGTACTTACACGCACATACTCGCACTTACACACACGTACACACACTTACACATACTTATACACGCTTACACGTACTTACACGCACTTACACGCACTTACACGCACTTACACGTACTTATACGCACTTACATGCACTTAGACATGCTTACAAGCAGTTACACATACTTATACGCACTCACTTGCACTTACACATACTTACACGTACTTACACATACTTACACATACTTACACGCACTTACACGCACTTACACGTACTTACACGCAATTACACGCACTTACATGCACTTACACATGCTTACATGACTTTACACATACTTAAACGCACTTATTTGCACTTACACTTACTTAGACGTACTTATACGTACTTACACGCACTTACACGTACTTACATGCACTTACACGAATGTACACTTACATGCACTTACACGTACTTACATGGACTCACACAAACTTGCACACACTTACACACACTTACACACAGTAACACGCACTTACACACACTTCCACGCACTTATACACACTTATACGCACTTACACGCACTTGTACACACTTACATGCACTTAAAAATACTTACACATACATACACACACTTACATGCACTTATACGCACTTACACGCATGTACACGCACTTTTATGTACTTACACGCACTTACACGTACTTACACAAACTTTCATACACATACACGTACCTACACGCACTTAAACCCACTTACACACACTTACACATACTTTCATGCACGTACACGCACTTACACACACTTATACGTACTTATATGCACTTCCCCACACTTTTACGCACTTACACGTACTTCCACGCACTTACACGCACTTACACACACTTACACACACTTACACGACTTACACGCACTTACACATACTTTCATGCACTTACATACACTTACACGAATGTACACAAACGTACGCAAACTTACACGTACTTACATGCACTTACACGTACTTATACGCACTTATACCCACTTACACGCAGTTACACACATTAACATGCACTTACACACACTTATATGTACTTACATGCACCTATACGCACTTACACATACTTACACGCACTTACACGGGCTTATACGCACTTAAACACACTTCCACATACTTACACACACTTACACACACTTACACGTACTTACACACACTCACACAAACTAACACGCATTTACACGTACTCACACTCACTTACACGCACTGAAACACACTAATACGCACTTATACGGACTTACACGTACTTACACGTACTTACAGGCACTTACACGCACTTACACCCACTTACTCGCAGTTACACGCAGTTACACGCACTTACACAAACTTACACGTACTTACACCAACTTACACGTACTTACACACACTTACACGCACTTACACACACTTGCACGCACTTACACACACTTACACGCACTTACACGCACTGACACTCACTTACACGCACAAACACGTACTTACATGCACTAACACGCAGTTACATGCACATACAAGTACTTACACGCACTTACAGGCACTTACACGCACTTACACGCACTTACACGCACTAACACACACTTACATATACTTACATGCACTTACACAAATGTACACGTACTTCCACGCACTTACATGCATGTAAACGCACTTTCACAAATTTAAACCGCACTTACGCACACTTATACGCACTTACACGTACTTGCATGCACTGCCACGCACTTAAACAAACTTACACACACGTACACACATTTCACGTACTTATACGCACTTACACAAACTTACAGGTAGGTACACGTACTTACACGCACAGACACACACTAACACGCACTTACACGCACTTACACAAACTTACATGAACTTTCACGCACTTACATGAACTTACACGCACATACACACACTTACACGCACTTACACATACTTACACAGACTTACACGCACTTACACGCGCTTACATTCACTAACACGTACTTACACGTACGTACATGCACTTACACACACTTACATGCACTTACACGCACTTACACGCACTTACACGCACTCACACGCACTTACACGCAGTTACACACACCTAGATGCACTTATACATACTTACATGCACTTACACGCACTTAGACACAGTTACACACACTTTCACGCACTTAAAAGCCCTTGTACAAACTTACACGTAACTACACGCACATAAACCGCACGTACACGCACTTACACGCACTAACACACACTTACACGCACATATATGTACTTACACATGCTTACACGAAGTTACACGCACTTACGTGAACTTGCACATACTTACATGCACTTTCACATACTTACACGCACTTACATGCACTTACACGCACTTACATGCGCTTACACGTACTTCTCCACATTAACATGAATTTATACATACCTACATGCACTTACACGCATCTACACGCACGTACACGTACTTACACATACTTACACGCACTTACACACACTTACACGTACTTACACACACTTACATGCACTTACTTACTTACACGCACTTACACACACTTACATGCACTTAAACATACTTACACGCACTTACACACACTACACGTACTTACACACACTTACACATACTAATACACACTTACACCCACTTACACGGACACACTTACACGATCATACACACACTTACATGAACTTAGACGCACTTACATGCACTTGCATGCACTTACACGCACTTATCCGCACTTAGACGAACTTACACGCACTTAGATGCACTTTTACGTACTTACACGCACTTAGAGGAACGTACACGCACTTACTCGTACTTACACAAACTTACACGCGCTTACACGCACTTGCACTTACTTACATGCCCTTACACGCACTTCCACACACGTATACACACTTACACGCACTTTCACACACTTACACATACTTACATGCACTTACACATACTTACACGCACTTACACACACTTACACACACTTACACATACTTGCATGCACTTACATGTGCTAACATGTACTTACACGTACTTACATGCACATACTTGCACTTACAAGTACTTACATGCACTTACACACACTAAGACACACATATACGTACTTTTACGAACTTACACGCACTGATACACACTAACACGCACTTATACGCACTTACACACACTTCCACGCACTTGAACGCCCTTGTACAAACTTACATGTAGCTACACCTACATAAACAGCACGTACACGTACTTACATAGACTAACACACACTTACACGCACTTAATCGCACTTACACACACATACACAAAGTTACACACACTTACATGCGCTTACACATACTTACATGCACTTACACTCACTTTCAAGCACTTGTACGCACTTACATGCACTTACACGTACTTACACGCGGTTACACATACGTCCACGTATTTGCACGAGTTTACACACACCTACATGCACTTACACGCACCTACATACACTAACTTGCACTTACACATACTTACACGCACTTACGCACATTTACACGCACTTACACGCACTTGCACGCACTTAAACGCACTTGCACACACTCACACACACACACTTATATACACTTAAACATATTAACACGCACTTACACGCGCTTACATGTACTTACACACACTTACACACACTAACACACACTTACACGCACTTACACGGACACACTTACACGCACATACACACACTTACACGAAGTTAGACACACTTACATGCACTTGACACAATTACACGCACTTACATACACTTAGACGAACTTACACGTACTTACGCACATGTATACATACTTACACGCACTTACACGAACGTACACGCACTTACTCATACTTACACAAACTTACACGTGCTTACACGCACTTACACGCTCTTACATACACTTACACGCACTTTCACACACGTATACGTACTTACACGCACTTACACGATCTTACACACACTTACATGAACTTACACATACTTACACGCACTTACTTGCACTTGCAAATACTTACACCCACTTAAACACACTTACACGCACTTACACGTACTTACATGTACTTACACGTGCTTACATATACTTCCATTTACTTACATGCACATACTTGCACTTACACGTACTTACACGTACTTATACGTACTTACACGCACTTACACGCACTTACACGTACTTACATGCACTTACATGCACTTAAACGTACTTACATGCACTTACACACACTTACACATACTTACACATACTTACATGCACATACGCACACTTACACACACTAACATGCAGTAACACACACTTACACGCACTTACACGCACTTACACGCACTTACACGTACCTACACAATCTTGCACAAACTTATACACACTTACACAAAGCTACACGAACTTACACCACTTAAACTGAACCTACACGCACTCACGGGCACATAAACTAAACATACATGTACTAACACGAAGTAACACGCAATTGCTCGCACTTACATGCACCTACACGCACATACACGCACTTACACGAATTTACACATTCTTACACGCACTTATACATACTTACACAAACTGTCACAAACTTACACGCACTTCAACTGACCTTACACGCACTTAGACGCACTTCCACACACTTCATACAAACTTACATGCACTTACACACACTTACACGCACTTATACGCACTTACACACACTTACACACACTTACACATAGTTACACGTACTTACTCGTACTTACATGTACTTGCACATACGTACACGCACTTACACGCACTTGCACGTACTTACACGCACCTGCATGCACTTACACATGCTTACATACAATTACACGTACTTACACACACTTACTTGTACTTGCACATACTTGTACATACTTACACATACTTACACGCACTTACAGTCACTTTCAAACACTTACACAAACTTGCACGCACTTACACACACTTACATGCACTTACACGCACTTGCACACACTTACACATACTTACACGCACTTACACGTACTTACACATACGAACACGAACTTACATGCACTTACACGCACTAACACGCCTTCATACACACTTATACAAACTTCAGCTCACTTGAACGCCCTTGTACGAACTTACACGTAACTACAAGCACATAAACGGTACTTACACACACTTACACGCACTTACACGTACTTACATGCACTTACACGCACTTTTACGCACTAACACACACTTGCATGCACTTAAACGCACTTTCACGTACTTATGCGCACTTACACGCCCTTACACGTACTTACACAAACCTACATGCAATTACACGCATTTACACGAACGTACACGCGCTTACACGCACTTACACATACTTACGCACACTTACATGCACTTACACGCACTTACACGCACTTACACTCACGTACACATACTTACACATACTTACACGCACTTACTTGCACTTGCAAATACTTAGACCCACGTACACACACTTACACGCACTTACACGCACTTACACATGCTTACATGTACTTACACGTACTTACACGCACATACTTGCAATTAAACATACTTTAACGTACTTACACGTACTTACATACACTTACACACACTTACACATACTTACATGCACTTACATGTACTTACACACACTTACACGCATTTACATACACTTACACTCACTTACACACACTTACACGTTCGTACACACACTTACACACACTTACACGCACTTACACGCACTTACACAAACTTGTACAAACTTACACACACATACACAAAGCTACACGAACCTACACGCACTGAAACTGAAGTTAAACGCACTTACACGTACTTAAACTAAACGTATACGCACTAACACGTACTTAGCCGCACTTGCATGCACTTACATAAACCTACATGCACCTGCATGTACTTACACGTACTTACACGCACTTACACAAATTACACGTACTTACAGGAACTTACACAAACTTACACGTACTTCAACTGAACTTACACGCACTTGGACGCACTTCCACGCACGGAACATGCACTTACACGCACTTACACACACTTACACACACTTACACGCAATAACACACACTTACACATGCTTATATGTACTTACACGCTCTTACACGCACTTACACACACATACTTACAAGCACATACTTGCACTTACACGTACTTACACATACCTACACGCACTTACACGCACTTACACACACTTACACACTCTTACACGCACTTACATACACTTATACACACTTACACGCACTTACACGTAGTTACTCACACTTACACACACACTTACACTCTAACACGCACTAACACACACTTACACACACTTACACGCACGTAGACGTACTTGCATGCACTTACACAAACTTACACGAGTTTACACCCACTTACACGCACTTAAACTGATCATACACGCACTTACGCATACTGACACATACTTGCACGCACTTACCCGAACCTACACGCATCTACACACACTTAAACACACCTAAACGCACTTACACACACTTACATGCACTTACAAGAACTTACACAAACTTACACATACTTCAACTGAAGTTACATGCACTTACAAACACTTCCATGCACTAATACACACTTACCCGCACTTACACACAGTTACACGTACTTACTCACACATACACAAACTTAAACCACACTTACACACACTTACACGCACTTACATGCACTTACACAAACGTATGTTTACGTACACACACTTACAACTACTTACACGCACTTGACACGCACTTATACGCACTTACACGCACTTACTCGTACTTACACGCACTTACACATACTTACACGCACGTACACGCACTTACTCGCACTTATATGTACTTACACGCACTTACATGCACTTACACGCACTTGCACACACTTATATGTGCTTACATGCACTTACACGTACTTATACACACTTACACACACTTACATGCACTTACACGTACTTACACGCACTTATACGCACTTACACGCACTTATACACACTTACACGCACTAAGATGCACTTACACATACTTACTCACACTTACACAAGTTGAAACACACTTACACGCATTTACACACACTTACACACATAAATATGTACTAACACACACTTACACACGAACCAACACACACTTAAGCTGAACTTACATGCACTTACACGCACTTAAACTGAACTTATACACACTTACACGCACTTACAAGCACTTATACGCACTTACACGCACTTACACAAACTTACACGAACTTACACGTACTTCAACTAAACTTACACGCACCTAGACGCACTTCCACGCACTTAACACGCACTTACAAGCACTTACGCACACTTAAACGTACTTACATGAACTTGAACGGTACGTATACGTACTTACATGCACTTGCACGTACTTAAACGCAGTTACACATACTTACACCCACTTATCGCACTTACACACACTTACACGCACTTACACGCACTTACATGAACTTACACACACTTGCACGCAGCTACACGCACTTACACGCACTTGCACGCACTTACATGCACTTACACGTGCTTACATGCAGTTACACGTGCTTATACGCACTTACTTGCACTTATACCCACTTACACATACTTACAAGTACTAACACATACTTACATGCAATTACACGTACTTTCTCGTACTTACACGTACTTACACGCACTTACACATACTTACACATGCTTACATGCACTTACACGTACTCACACGCACTTGTTTGCACTTACACTTACTTAGACGTGTTTACACGTGCTTACACGCACTTACACATACTTACACGCACTCACACAAACGTACACTTACATGCACTTACATGGACTTACACGGACTTGCACATAGTTACACACAATTACACACACTTACATGCACTTACACGTACTTATACGCACTTACACGCACTTACACAAACTTACACCCACTTACACACACTTATCCGCACTTACACGCACTAACACGCACTTACACATACTTACACACACTTACACGCACTTATATGCACTTAAACACACTTGCACACACTTACACACACTTACACGCACTTACACATTCTTACACACTCTTATACGCACTTGCATGAACTTTCACACACCTACACGCACCTACACGCACTTACACGCACTTACACATACTGAAACGCACTAACATGCACTTACACTGGCTTACATGTACTTACATGTACTTACACACGCTTACACACACTTACACACACTTACACGCACTTACACACACTTTCACAAACTTACACACACTTACACGCACTTACATGCACTTACACACACTTTTATGCACTAACACGCACTTACAAGCACTTACACGCACTTATAGGCACTTACACGCACTTACACGCACTTACATGCACTAACACACACTTACACATACTTACACCCACTTACATAAACTTATATGCACTTCCACGTACTTACACGCACTTACACGAACTTAAACCGCAATTACACACACTTATCTGCACTTATACGCACTTACATGCACTTACACACACTTAAAAAACCTTACACACACGTACACGTTTTTCACGCACTTACACATTCTTACACAAACTTGCATGCACGTACACGCACTTACACGCACTTACACGCACTAACATGCACTTATACGTACTTACACGAACTTACATGAACTTACATGCACTTACACGCACCTGTACACACATACACGCACTTACACACACTCACACGTACTTGCACGTACGTGCATGCACTTACACGCCTATACGCACTTACACGTACTTATATGTACGTACACGCGCTTACAGACACTTACACGCACTTACACGCACTAACACGCACTAACACATACTTACATGCACTTACACTCACTTACACACACCTACACACATTTATACCCACTTATGCGCACTTACACGCACGTAGACACAGATACACACACTTACACGTAAAAACACACACCAACATGCACTTAAACGTACTTACATACACTTACACATTCTTACACGCACTTACACACACTTCCACGCACTTGAACGCCCTTGTACAAACGTACACGTAACTACATCCATACAAACCGCACGTACACGCACTTACACGTACTTACACACACTTACACACTGTTATACAAAGTTACACGTGCTTACATGCACTTACACATACTTACACGCACTTATGCGCACTTTCACGCACTTACATGTACTTACACATACATGCACTTACACGCGCTTACACACACTTACATGCACTTACACACACTTACATGCACTTAGACTTACTTTCACGCACTTACACGCACTTACACGTACTTACACACACTTACACGTACTAACACACACTTACACGCACTTACACGGACACACTTACACGTACATACACACACTTACCCAAACTTAGACGTACTTACACGCACTTGTACGCACTTACACGCACTCATCCGCACTAACACGAACTTACACGCACTTACACGCACTTATACGCACTAACACACACTTACACAAACGTACACGCACTTACATGTACTTACACATAATTAGATACACTTATACACACTTACACACACTTACACACACTTACACGCACTTACACACATTTACATGCACTTACACGCACTTACATGTACTTACCACACTTACATGTACTTACACGTACTTAGTTGCACTTGAAAACACTTACACCACTTACACACACTTAAACACACTTACATGCACTTACACATGCTTACATGTACTTACATGTACTTACACGCACATACTTACACTTACACATACTTACACGTACATACACGTACTGCCACGCACTTCAACCCACTTATACGTGTTAACACACACTTACATGCACTTACATGTACTTACGTGCACGTACACACACTTACACACACTTACACACACTTACACGCACTTACACGCACTTACACGCACTTAAACGGAACTTATACGCACTTACATGCACTCAAACCCCTTAAATCAAACGTACACGCACTAACACGCACGTACACATACGTACACGCACTTGCACGCACCTATATGTACCTACACACACTTACACGTACTTACACGCACTTACACCCACTTACACATACTTATCAAACTGACACAAATTTACACGCACTATGACGCACTTCCATGTACTTAACATGAGACTACACCCACTTACACACACTTACACATACTTGCACAAACTTAAACCACACTTACACACTCTTACACACACTTACACGCACTTACACACACTTACACACACCTACACGAACTTACATGTACTTACACGTACTTATACGTACTTACATGCACTTACACGCACTTACACATACTTACACACACTTACACATACTTACACATACTTACCCGTACTTACACGTACTTACATGCACTTACACGTACTTATACGCACTTACACGCACTTACACATGCTTACATGTACTTACATGTACTTACACACACTTACTTGCACTTACACCTACTTAGACGTACTTACACATGCTTACACATACTTATACGCACTTTTACACACTAACACAAACTTACACGCATTTACACGTACTTACATGCACTTACACACACTTGCACACACTTACACATACTTACACGCACTCACACGCACTTATACGTACTTGTACAAGCTTACACGCACTAACACCCACTAACACGTACTTATATGCACTTACACACAGTTCCACGTACTTGAACACCTTGTCCAAACTTACACGTAACTACACACACATAAACGGTATTTACACGCACTTAAACACACTAACACGTACTTATACGCACTGACACGCACTAACACACACTTACATGAGGTTACATGCACTTACATGCACTTACACAGACTTACACGCACTTACACGCACTTTCACACACTTACCTGCACTTACACACACTTACACGCACTTACACGCGCTTGCACGTACTTCCACGCATTTACACAAGTTTACACACACGTACACGCACATACACATACCTACACGTACTTAGACACACTTACACATACTTACACGCACTTACACATACTTACAGGCACTTACAGGCACTTACATGCACTTACACATACTTACACACACTTACACACACTTACATGCACTTAAACGTACTTACACGCACTTACGTATACTTACACGCACTTACATGTACACACGCACACATACATGCACTTTAACGTACTTATACGCTTCTATACGCACTTACACGTACTTACACACACTTAGACGTACTAACACACACTTACATGAATTTACACGGACACACTTACACACACATACACACACTAACACGAACGTACACGCCCTTACACGCACTTGCACGTACTTACACACACTTATGCACACTTACACAAACTTACACGCACTTACACTCACTTACACTCACTTACAGATACTTACACGAACGTACACGCACTTACACGCATTTACACGAACTCACACGCGGTTACATGCACTTACACGTACGTACACAAACTTACATGTACTTACACACACTTTCACACAGGTATATTCACTTACACGCACTTATACACACTTACACATACTTATTCACACTTACATGTACTTACAAGCACTTACATGTACTTACACGCACTTGCAGGTAATTACACAAACTTACATGCACTTTCAAACACATACACCCACTTAAACACACTTACACGCACTTACATTCACTTACACGTGCTTACATGTACTTACACGTACTTACACGTACATACTTGTACTTACACGTACTTACACGTACTTACATGTCCTTACATGCACTTACACCTGCTTTCACGTACTTACACATACTTACATTTATTAACACGCACTTACATGCACTTACACACACTTACATGCACTTAGACACACTTACACGCACTTAAACACACTTACACACACTAACATGCGCTAACACATACTTGCACGCACTTACACGCACTTACACACACACACGAATTTGCACAAACTTACACACACTTACACGAAGCTCCACGAACTTACACGCACTTAAGCTCAAGTTACACGAACTTAAACTAAGCTTTCACGCACTAACACACACTTACACACACTTGCATGCACTCACACACACTTACACGTACTTACACATGCTTACATGCACTTACACGTACTTACACGCACTTACTTGCACTTACACGTACTTACACGTACTTACACGTGCTTACACATACTTACACACACTTTCACGCACTTACACAAATTTACACACACTTCCACGTACTTACATGCACTTACACGCACTTGCACGCACTTACACGCACTTGCACGCACTTACACGCACTTACACATACTTACACGCACTTACACGCACTTACACACACTTACACGCACTTACACACACTTACACGTACGTTTACACACTTACACGCACATACACGTACTTACACACACTTACACGCACTTATGTACACTTACACACACTTACATGTACTTACACGTACTTACACATACTTACACGCACTTACACGACCTTACACACACTTATACGCACTTACACACACTTATATGCACTTACACACACTTACACTCACTTACACGCACTTGCACACACATACACGCACTTACACGTACTAACACGTATTCACACATACTCACACGTACTTACACGCACTTATGCGCACTTACATACACTTACACGCACTTACATGCACTTATACACACTTACACACACTTACATGCACCTACTTGTCACAAACTTACCTGTACTTACACGTACTTACAAGTACTTACACGTACTTACACGCACTTACACGCACTTACACGCACTTATACATACTTACACAAACTTTTACGTACCTACACGCACCTAGATGCACTTACACGTACTTACACGCACTTACACACACTTACATGCAATTATATACGCTTACATGTACTTACACACACTTACACGCACTTACACACACTTAGAAGCACTTACACAAACGTTTACGCACTTACACGAACTTACATGTACTTGCAATCACTTACACGTACTTCCACCCACTTACACACACTTACATACACTTACTTGTACTTACACACACTTACACGCAATAACACAACTTACACGCAATTACACACACTTACACGCACTTACACACACTTACACAGAGGTACAAGCACTTACACGTACTTATGCAAACTGACACATACATACACACACTTACACGCACTTACACTCACTTACACTCACTTACACATACTTATAAGCACTTACACACGGTTACATGCAATTACACGCACTTGTACACAAGTATAGGCACATAAACGTACTTACACGCACCTACACGTACTTACACTCACCTCCATGTACTTACATGCATTTACACGCACTTACATGCACTTACACGTACTCACATGCACTAACTCACGTTTATACGCACTAAAACGCACATGCACGCACTTACACACACTTACACACTCTTACACGCACTTATATGCACTTACAAACACTTACACACATTTACATGCACTTACACATACTTACACACACTTACACGCATTTGTATGCACTTACATGTACTACACGTACTTACACACACTTCTATGTACATACACGCACTTACACGCACTTACACGCACTTACATACACTTATACACACTTACACGCACTTACACGCACTTTCACGCACTTACACGCACTTACACGCACTTACACGTAATTATACGTATTTACACGCACTTGCACACACTTACACACACGTATATGACATTACACGGCATTACACGCACTTACACGCACTTACATGCACTTACACATACTCACACGCACTTACACGGACTTTCACGTACCTACACCCACCTATACACACGCAATTACATGCACTAACACATACGTACACACACTTACACGCACCTACACGAACTTACACAGACTTACACATACGTATACACACTTACACGAACTTACACGCACTTACACGTACTTACACGAACTTACACACACTTACACACACTTCCTCACACTTACATGTACTTACACGTACTTCCATGCACTTACACAAACTTACACATACTTACACGCACTTACACGCACTTACACATACTTACATAACTTGCACACACTTACACGTACTTACACGTACGTGTACACACTTACACGAACGTACACACACTTACACACACTTACGCAAACGCAGACGCACTTAAATACACTTACACGTACTCACATGCACTTACACAAACTTACATGCACTTATACGCCTTTGTACCCACTTACACGTACTTACACACACTTACACGCACTTACACACACTTACACGTACTTACATGTACTTCACAAACTCACACGTACTTACATGCACTTACACCCACTTACACGACTTACACGTACTTACACGCACTTTCACGCACTTGTACACACTTACACGAAGGTACACGCACTTACACATACTTACGCAAACTTAGACTCACTTAAACGCACTTACACGCACTAACACGCACTTACACACACTGATACACACTTATACGCACTTATACCCACTTACACAAACTTACACGCACTCACACGCACTAACACGCACTTACACGCACTCACACGCACTAACACGTACTTACATGCACTCACACAGACTTGCACGTACTTACACACACTTACATGCACTTATACACACTTACACACACTTACACGCCCTTACACTCACTTACACGCACATACACAAACATACACATTCTTACGCGTAATGACACACACTTAAACGCAGTTACGCGCACTTACACGCACTTGCACGCACTTACACGCACTTGCACGCACTTACACCTACTTACACGCACTTACACACACTTCTACACGCTTACACCACTTACATGAACTTACACGTACTTACACGCACTTACACGTAGTTACATGCACTGACACGCACTTACATGCATTTACATGCACTGACACGCACTTACACGCACTTACACATGCTTATCCATAGCTACACATTCTTATACGCACTTACACATAGTTACACGCACTTACACATACTTACACGCACGTACACACACTCCCACGTACTTATACACACTTACACGTACTCACACGCACTTATACAAACTTACACATACTTACACGCACTTACACGCACTTACACGCACTTGCATGTACTAACACGCACTTACACATACTTACATGAACGTACACGTACTTTCACACACTTACACGCACTTAATCACACTTAGAGATACTTACACGCACTTATACAAACTTACACGTACTTACACGCACTTACACACACTTACACACACTGACACACACTTAAATGCACTAAAACGTACTTACAGATACTTACACAAACTTACACGCACTTACACGCACTTACACGTGCTTACACGTACTTACACGCACTTACACGCACTTACACACACTTACACATACATACACGCACTTACACGCACCTACCTGCACTTTCACACACTTACACACACTTACACACACTTACACGTGCTTACACGCACTTACAAGCACTTACACACAATCACACGCACTTAAATGCACTTAAACACACTTACACAAACTTACACAAAATGATACACACATGAACCACAATTACACGCACTTACACACACTTAGACGCACTAATACAAACTTACACGCACTTACATGCACTTACACGCACTCACATGTACTTACACATACTTACACGCACTTACATGTTCTTTCACGCACTTACACGCACTTATACATACTTACACGTACTTAAACACACTTACACACTCTTACATGGACTAACATGTACAAACACGCACTTACACGCACTTACACGCACTTAGACGCACTAACACATACTTACACGCACTTACACGCACTTACATGTACTTACACGCAGTTACATGCACTTATACGCGCTTACACGTACTTACACACAGTTACACAAATGATCACGCACCTTCACGCATTTACTCATACTTACACATACTTACACACACTTACACACTCTTACACATACTTACAAACACTTACATGTACTAACACAATCGTACATGCAACTTTCATTCACTTACACGCACTTACATGCACTGACACACACTTACAGGCACTTACACGTACATACACGCACTGACATATACTCACACAAACTTACACGCACTCACACACACTTACACACAATTACACGTACTTACACGTACTTATACGCGCTTATACATACTTACACGCACTTGCACACACTTAAAAGCACTTAAACGCACTTTCACGTACTTACGTACACTCATATGCACTTACCCATACTTACACGCACATACACCCACATACACGTATTGACACGCACTTACACGCACTTACACGTACTTACATGCACTTACACACACTTACATACACTTACACGCACTTACACACACTTACACGCACTTACATGACTTACACGCACTTACACACACTTACACACTAACACGAACATGCACACACTTACATGCACTTATGCAAGTTTACACGCACTTACATGCACGTATACATACTTACACATACTTACACGCACCTACATGCACTTATACGTACTTACACGCGCTTACATGCACTAACACAAACTTCCATGCACTTGCACACACTAATACACACTTAGACGTACTAACACACACTCACACACACGCACACACACTTACACACACTTACACGTACTTACACATACTTACATGCACTTACACGTACTTATACGTACTTACACACACTTATACGCACTTACACGCACTTACACGCACTTACACGTACTTATGCGCACTAACACGCACTTACACATATTTACACGCACTTACACAAATTTACACGCACTTCCACATACATACACAAACTCACACGAACTTAAACCACACTTACAGGCACTTACACACACTTACACGCACTTACACGCTCTTACATGCACTTACACGCTCTTAACCGAACTTACACGCACCTATATGCATTTCACGCACTTACACGTACTTACACACACTTACACACACTTACACACACTTACACACACTTACACAAACTTACACGCACTTACACGCAATTATACACACTTACACCAACTTACACGCACTTACATGCACTTACACGTACTTACACGTACTTACACGCACTTCCACGCACTTACACGCACTTACACACACTTCCATGTACATACCCCTACTTACATGCACTTACACGTACTTATACACACTTACACAAACTTACACACACTTACATGTACTTACACTTACACGCACTTACACGCACTTATACGCACTTACAAGACTTACACGCACTTATACGTACTTACACGCACGTACACACACTTACACAAACATACACGCACTGAAACACACTTACACGAACGTTCACTTACTTATACGTACTTACGCAAACTTACACACACTTACACGCACTGACACGCACTTACACGCACTTACACGCACTTACACGTACTCATACGCACTTACACACACTTACATACACTTACACGTACTAATACGCACTTACGCAAACTTACACGCACTTACACACACTTACACTCACTTATTCACACTGATACGTACTAACACGAACTTCCACACACATACACATACTTCCACGCACTTACACGCACTTATACATACACACACGCACTTACACACACACACACACTAACACGCATTTACACATACTCCCATGTACCAACACGCACTTATGCATACCTACACGCACTTAGACGCACTTACACATACTTACATGTAGTCACAGGTCCTTACACGCACCTACATGCACTTACATGTACTTACACGTACTTACACCTACTTACACACACTTACACGCATGTACACATGCTTACACACACTTACACGTACCTACATACACTTACTTGCACTTACACGTGCTTACACGTACTTACATGTACTTACACGTACTTACACACACTTACACACACTTACACGTACTTTAATACACTTACACACACTTACATGCACTTACACGCACATACATGTGCTTTCTTGCACTTACATGTACTTACACACACTCACTTGCACTTTCACGTACTTACACGCAATTACACGTGCCTACATATACTTACACATACTTACACACACTTACACAAACTTACAGGCACTTACACACACTTACACACACTTACACGCACTTAAACACACTTACAAGCACCTACACACACTTACACACACTTACATGCACTTATACGCACATGCATGCACTTACATGCACTTACACATACTTACATGCACTTACACATACTTACACATACTTACACAAACATACACGCACATACACGTTCTTACACGCACTTACATGCACTTACACATACTTACACACACTTACATACCCTTACACGCACTTACACGCACTTACACGCACTTACACGTACTTACACGCACTTACACGCACTTACATACACTTACACACACTTACACACACTTATACGTACTTATACGCACTTACACATAGTTTCACACACTTACACGCACATACATGCACTTACATGCACTTACACGCACTTACACGCACATCCATGTACTTACACACACTTACAACCACTTACACTCACTTACACGCACTTACACCCACTTACACACACTTACACGTACTTAAGCACACTTACATTAACTTACATACACTTACACACACTTATACGTACTTACACGTACTTACACACACTTACATGCACTTACACGCACTTACACGCACTTACACCCACTTACATGCATTTACACACACTTATACGCACTTACAGGTACTTACACGCACTTACACATACTGACACATACTTACACGTACTTACACGCACTTACACGCAGGTACACGTACTTACACGGACTTACATGCACTTACAGGCACTTACATATACTTGCACGCACTTACACGCACTTACACACACTTACATGTACTTACAGGCACTTACATATACTTGCACGCACTTACACGCACTTACACACACTTACAGGCACTTACATATACTTGCACGCACTTACACGCACTTACACACACTTACATGTACTTACACACACTCACAAACACATACACGCACTTATACACACTTACACAAACGTACACGTACTTAAACGCACTTATACCCACTTACATGCACTTACACGCACTTACACGTGTTTACACACACTTACATGCACTTACACACACTTGCACGCACTTACACATACTTACACGCACTTACACGCACTTACACGCACTTAGACGCAGTGAGACGCACTTACACACACTTACACGGAATTACGCATGCTTACACGTACTTACACGCACTTACACACACTTACTCGCAATTACACACACTTACACGCACTAAGACACACTTACATGAACTTACACAAACGTCCATGCACTTATACCCACTTACATGCACTTACACGCACTTACACGTACTTACACACACTTATACGCACTTCCATGCACTTGTGCGCACTTATACGTACTTACAAACACTTACATGCACTTATACACACTTACACGCACTTACACGCACTTACACATACTTACACACAATTACACACACTTACACGCACTTACACACACTTACACAAACTTACACAAACTTTCACATACTTATGCACACTGACACGCACGTAAACACACTTACATGAACTTACACGCACTTACACATACTCACACGCACTTACACACACTTTCATCCACTTAGACGTAGGTAGAAGTACTTATACGCGCTTACATGCACCTAGGCACACTTACACGCACTTGCATGCACTTACACGCAGTTACACATACTTACATGCACTTACACACACTTACACACACATACACACACTTAGACGAACTTACACAAACTTTCACGCCCTTACATGCACTTAAACATACTTACACACACTTAAACGCACTTACACGCACTTACACGCACTTACACGCACTAACACGTACTTACATGCACTTATACATACTTACATACACTGACACATACTTACACACACTTACACGTACTTACATGCACTTATATATAGTTTTACACACTTACACGCACATACACGCACTTACGTACACTTACACGTACTTACATGTACATCCACGCACTTACACACAGTTACACGCACTTACACGCACTTATACACACCTACACGCACTTGCACACTTACTCGCACTTAAGCGCACTTACATGAACTTACAGGTATTTACACGTACTTACACGCACCTACACACACTTACATGTACTAACACACACCTACACATACTTACACAAACCTACACGCACTTATACGCACTTACACACACTTACACGCACTTTCACGCACATACACGCACCTGCACATGCTTACACACACTTACACGCAATTAAACACACTTACACGCACTTACACGCACTTACACAAACTTACACAAACTTACACGCACTTACGTACACTGACACCCACATACACACACTTACATGCACTTACACGCACTCAACGTACTCACACGCACTTACACACACTTACATCCACTTAGACGTAGCTACAAGTACTTACACGCACTAACATGCACTTACACACACTTACACGTACTTGCATGCACTTACACGCACTTACACATACTTACATGCACTTACACGCACTTACTCAAACTCACACACAATTACACGCACTTACACAAACTTACACGCACTTACATGCACTTAAACATTCTTACATACACTTACACGCACTTACACACACTTACACGTACTTACACGCACTTACACATACTTACATACGCTGACACACACTTACACACACTTACACGTACTTACACGTACTTATACATAGTTTCACGCACTTACACGCCCATACACGCACTTACGTGCACTTACACACACTTACACGCACATCCACGCACTTACACACACTTACATGCAGTTACACACACTTGTACGCACTTACACGCACTTACACACTTACACGCATTTAAGCGCACTTACATGATCTTACACGTACTTACACACACTTACATGTACGAACACACACTTACACATACTTACACGAACCTACATGCACTTACACGTGCTTACACGAACTTACATGCAGTTACATGCACTTACATGTACTTTCACGCACTTACACACACCTACACACACTTACATGTACTTGCACGCACTTACACACACTTTCATGCAGTTACACATACTTACACGCACTAACAGGTGCTTACACACACTTACACGCACTTACACGCACTTACACGCACTAATACGCACTTACACACACTTACACACACTTACACGTACTTATACACAGTTACACAAACTTACACGCACGTACATGCACTTACACGCACTTACACGTACTTACACGCACTTACACGCACTTACACGCACTTATTCACACTAACACGCACTCACACGCACTCCCACGCACTTACATGCACTTACACGCACTTACACACACTTATACGCACTTACACGCACTTTTACGCACTTACACACACTTACACACAGTTCCACATACTTGTACGCACTTACACGCACTTTCACGCACTTACACGCACTAATACGCACTTACACACACGTATATACACTTACACGGACTAATACAAACTTACACATACTTACATACGCTGACACACACTTACACGTACTTATACACAGTTACACAAACTTACACGCACGTACATGCACTTACACGCACTAATACGCACTTACACACACGTATATACACTTACACGGACTAATACAAACTTACACACACTTACACGCACTCACACACACACGCATTTACACCTACCTACACACACTTACATATACTTACATGCACTTCCACGTACTTACACACACGTATATACACTTACACGGACTAATACAAACTTACACATACTTACACGCACTTACACGCACTTACACACACTTACACACAGTGACACACACTTACACGCACTTACATGCACTTATACGCACTTACACGCACTTACACGCACTTACACGTACTTACCAGAGTTGCCCTCGATGCCCGATGGAGGAGACCTACATCGGCATCGGCACATCGATAGGCATCGATGGGACATCGATGCCGATGGCGCACCCGAGGGGCAGTTGGGTCCAGCCGACTGCGGAGTTTCACCGCTCGGGCACCGACCACCCAGAATCTCGCGGGGATGTCGGAGGGGTTGAGTTCAATTTTTTGAGTTGCACGTTATGACATGCACGCACCGCCCATGTACAGCCACTGCATGCCACGCAGTCATGCCATGTGGCATGACTCAGGTCTAACATCCAATGAGGATGCACGGCATCTACCAACATGACGTGGTTGCTGGAATGCAACCATAGATTGACATCCAACTGTCATTCCACCCTGGCTATGTGGATGCTTCATTCAGCATGAACCATGCTGTACCTCGTACAAAAGCATATTTCGAGACTTACCTGCTTTTGCGGATCATTAGGTGTCCACATGCACCGAACCTATGAATCAATCTACACCGTCGATCAATGCATTGATGTCCGGCGGACATCTATTAATCGATCGACGGTGTCGATCGATTCTTCGATCAACGCCATGGCGGACAGTGTCGAATTGACACTGTCCGGCATCCCCCACCTTCCCTTCCGTATTTCGCAACAGTTTG
>SZWC01018454.1:7691-24000 GCA_023375785.1 Penium margaritaceum
AAAATGGCGTCGGAGGGGTTGAACCCGAGCTGTCGCCGAATCTCAGCCAGGAGGGCCCCCACGGTGCACTGCGGCCCGTCCGGCACGCTCACTCTCTCCAGCCCGTCGCGCGAGCGCACCCGGATGATCATCGTCCTCCGTTTTCTTCACCACTTCCAGTGCCGAGGACAGACCAGACCAGCCGAAACCAGAGAACAAACGGGACGTCGTGCGAGGCGGAGTTGGGGAGGCGACCGTGGACGACGGAGCACCAGCAGAAAAGCGGTGGTGTCTGTCCTCTTCGGGTAGCCAAGGAGGCGACGGTGTGTGTTCACTCTTGACAGCGGAGGATAGGACTTGCGTCGTGGCGTTGGAAGGGAGCTGGAGCGTTGTTGGAGTGTGTGGCTGGAAGAGAAACGACAGCCATGGAACACTTCCGCATACGAAAAACAGGGATTGGGACATTTCGAGGAAATGAGCTGTCGGAAGGCCTCCGACCAGACCTTCCAGCTCACTTTGCACGGTAGAGAGGTGCAAAAGGGATGTGAACGTGCAGGTTTTGTTTTTTCACCCCTGGTCATCACCGGCTTGGGTGGCGGCCTACCTCAGCACCAAGGAGTCCTGGGCCTTGAGCCCGGTCCCCAAGGCCTGGGAAATCCTGAGGGAGGGCACATTTTGGGGTTTTCACACCGTATACTGAAGCATGAACTGAGTGAAAGTCATAAAACATTGTTATGGAGGAGGTAATTATGGATAAGGCCCGAGGTCAATTCATTTGACTTGTGCACGAAAGCGAGTTGAGATTTTTCCAAAGAGCAAGGTTTTATCCTTCGAATTCACTTATAAATATTGAAATTATATTAGAAATAAGTAAACCACTCTACGTCACTGGGTCCACTCCACGTTCTAACCAGATGAGATCGAGGGTAGCAGAAAAGATAAACCATGCAGCATTACATAGTGGACAGAGCAAATTCTTCAAGAGAGTTTCAAATTCTACAATATGTATGCCCACTCGTGAAGTGTCTAAGTTCAATACTGTCACCCTCCTCACACACATACCAACATCCCCCATTTCATTGAAACTGTGCAATATAACCTAAAACATCATAACATGTACGGCTTCATTCATTCGTAGACTGGCTAGCATATTCCAACCAGCCAGGCGTAATGCATGGTACATTTCTAACACACGTAAATCCATGAAATCAACAAGTATGACATTTTCATCCTACATATTTAGCTAGTGGTAGATAAATGTTCTTTATGCAAAAGACTCTAGGAAATGGCCCGACTTCCCCAACCAACAGTTTTCCTTGTCCAAAGTATAAAACAACTTCAGCAACGTTGAAGAATAGAAAATGAAATTCTTGCCAATCTTAGTCAAGTTTAAGCTAATTCAACTTTCTTTATGGCAGTGGATGTTTCTCAGTATGCACCTTGCATGGTCTCCAAACCCCACTGACTAATGCGTTTTCCCAATGTCCTAGGGACATGGCGACGACACTTAGGTCGTGTTTGTCAAATGCCTGAGGACTTAGCTATGCCTCAATTGCACACTCATGATTTTTCCAATACGCTAATACATTGGGGAAATTTTCATCGAGCTACACTTCTCATTCCATGTTAGATGTCTCTCGTTTTCTTTTCAAGACATCCCTTCACTATGTCCTACTTTTAAACCACTCACACCTCGGCCTCCATAACTGATTGCATCCAAGTGTAACATTAATCAAGGGGTAACCAAAAGCTTTTCAAACACGCAACAACATCGCACTAGTCTCTAGCGTATGATCCTCATCCATGACTTTGCTCCCTTCATGAAAATGTCAGATAACACGAGATAACTCTCCCCGCGATAGCAACGTTGGACAGAGAAAATGTTACTCAATGGGATGATATCATTTCACAATGCAAACAAGTCTAAAGGTAGCAGCCATGCCAAGCATGTTGCCGCAACACCGACAACCACTCAAGTGTCTGGTCCAACGTGCTTGACAGGACCTTTGCCCTTGCCTGTGTCCATCGGAGCAAGACTTGGAGGCATGAAAAGAGGTTCACACTGATAAGCATGGATCTATGGACTTAAACCAGAAACTATGAACACTCTAAAGCCTCCACAGTGATATCAACCAGCCCGACTTTGTGATGAAGGAGCTCTGATCATTATAGGTTCCGGAAACGCTATCTACCAAGATGAACATCCACTTGCAGTTAAGCCCCAAACCCGCTAGGCCCTCCTTCAACGATTCTATCATATGAACCAAACAGGTTTGACGTGACTAACATTTCTGGAGGTGTACTTCACTACTGCTGAAGTCAACACAAACAAGAGAAATAGTTACTTTGATATCTCTCTCTTGAGGAGCACAGATTTGACTTTGACGTCCGACTTGATGGAAATCCAAGAGCAACAAGAGACCGCTGTTCCTTGACCAACAACTTATTTGCAATGTCTTGGTTTTTCCAAGACAAGCATTGTACCATTCAAGCTAGTAGATTCGACGAGGCATATGTCCTTGACTCAACTAGGATTGTGTGATCAGACTACGTGCAAAGGCATTGTGAATTTTAGAAAACTGAAAGAGAGAACAGTCTGAAGGTGCAAGGTGCAATCTCTATGTTAGAACTTTAGCATGGCATACTCGTGTGGCACTTTCCGTCTATCACCTATAACAATATTGCCACAGACCATACCCCATTTAACTTGGACTTCGTACAATGAGTACTACCATATCTTCTATTCAAGTTTTATGACCTTTGTTAGAATGTATGAACCTCCTAAGAAGGGGCCGCATCAGCGAGAGATGGAGGGGTCCCTACGAGACCAGAGGCGGAGACAGACCCACCTTCCCGAAGCCGATGGAGCAAGGAGAGGGATGAGGGTGGAGTGACACAGGATAGGTCGTGAGGAAAGACGTCCTTAAAAAAGAGGGCGTCAAGAGATTCAATAGAACGTGCATGGTCTGGGTCCTAGAAGCGGCATGCAAACATGCACGAGGACTGAGTTTCCCATTTCGAAGGTCCTCGGAAAGCCAGACAGCAATGTGGAAGCCACACTTGTCTCCAGTGTTGCTATCTCCTCCACTTTTTCTCCCACAAGACTTGTTGTGCTTGCCCCTGCAAGCACTATAGCTGGCAGGGCTGTTGAGACTTACACAGCTGTTGCAGTCGATCAGGGACCTCTCGTAGCAGGAGTAGGCAACATCGCCATACATGTCGCCACCGCAACAAACTCGAAAGCAGCAACAGCAACTGTTGAAGCAACTTTCCTCTCCAAAGCCGTCGTCTCCATTCATTCCTCCACGGTCCCGTCGTCCTCTGCATTCGCGTCATCAACACTTGGCTATAAGGTTCGTGTTCTCGTCATAGCTGCAGCAGCCATCTCCACCCTCGCTAGTGTTGTCCTTGCTGGGGTCGCCTGCCTCATTGACTCCACCTCCTCCTTTGTGGCAGTCGTCGCAGATTCAGCAGCAGTTGCGCTTCCACATCTGTTTAGCATGCGCCTTTAGCTTTGGTGAGCTTGGCCCACTTGGCTCCTTGTCCCCCTTCTCTTCTCTTTCTTCCTTTGTGGGTGTGTTTGTACGTTCAGGTCCGTTGCATTGTAGCACTACCTGGACCGCCACATCCATCTTACTTTTCCACGCTCACTGGGGCAAGGAAACTCTGTAAGAAAATTCTCCGGCAGAGTTCTCAACTGTTCATCATGCCTGTTAATGATGATCAGTATGCAGTGCTATAGGTAGAGCTACAGCGCAAGCGCGCTGCTCTTCAAGCAGCTCTCGCAGCAAAGCGCCAGGCAGAGGAAAAGCTGCACAATGAACAGGTAGACCAAGAAACATTTGCTGAACACATAGCCGACGTGTTCCTCAATCGCCTACAGCCCGCACTACGCTCTACACCCTCTGTATCCACTAATGCTGACATTGTAACAGTATTCTCCACTTCACCCACTTGCGCATCCAATGTCACTGGCTCTCTCACTTCTAACCCTCTCGCCGTTGCCACTGCTATAGGCACTGCTACCGCAGAAGTACTCGCATTTCCCCTGCACCGCAAACCTTATTTTGATGAGCACCGCCTCACTTCACCAATTACCTCACCTTCCCTTCCTCGGAGGTTTGCTTCAGTGCCTGGGCACAGGGTTAACAGCTTTGGGAACAACATCATGAACCAAACCCCTTCACGAACCCTCCCCTTGTACCCACAGATGTTGAGTCTGCATGTGCTGTTTGTGCTCTCATTCGTGTTGGACCTGATGATTGCACGTATGAGATAGGGTCCGACAATGCAGACACAGTATGCCTCAGGCTTGCTGACCCCATTGGCGCTTATGTCTTCATCAAGCGTCACACCACTGTCATAGGCCACGCACCACGGAGTGTTCTCAATGTCCACTTCGACATGCTATCTATGCATGCTCATGAGACTGCAGATTCCCATTGGGCTTGCAGTCTTTGATTGCCACGTGACCTTGGCAAACCAGTACCTGGGAAACTTCCTGCAGTCTTCTCCATCGTCAACGTCATCATCCCCAAACTGTCCGACATCTTCAGGGAGGTGAAGGCCTCTGAGCTTCAACGCCTTGCATCCGTGCCTCTCCCTGCTGACATCCCACCTGGCATTGGCGCCATCTGGGAGTTCACTACCCAGTGCCTCATTGACTGGTGGAGCATCCTGTAAAAGAAACGCATCCATCGTGCCGCTGTTGCGGATTCCATCACCGCACTCCCTTCTTCATCAGCTTCCTCCACCTCCTCATCCTCACCCTCCACCGTGGCCACCTCTCTTCTTAGTGAAGGGGGAGAAGAGGTGGCCGTGGTCCAGGTAAGGGCAAGGGTACTGGTGGTCAGGCTGGCCATGGGGAGGTGAAGGGCTCCAACAGCTTCTCCTCTTCCAAGTTCTCCTCCAGCACTGTCGCGTGCTGGAACTGTGGCACTAGAGGCCACTCGTAACCAAAGTGTCCAGCGCCGCCAGACAACGACCGTCTTGTATCGGCTTTGAGGGCACACTAGTGCGCTCCTCCAGTAGCTCAGGGAGCTCTCCCCATGCCACCTCTACGACTCTGCCCCGCAATTCCATTGTTTCCGCCGAGGCTGCGGCCTACAACACCGCTGCAGCCCCACCTCCTTCGCCTTATCCCTGGAGGTGGCCCCTAGGGTATGGGGGTCGGTCAACTACGTCCCCCCTACAGGTCCCTATGCTCCTCCCGTCTGGACGTCTCCCGTCTACCCGTCTCGACGCCCCTCCTACGGCATTGTCATCACGCTAGACCCGCCTAAGGACAAGCGCCAGCTGGATGCTGCTCTCTCTCACGCCATCCACCAGCGCCATCTCCGTGGTGTAGGAGGTGAGAGCGGGTGTTCTGGCCCAGAGTCACTTGCGTGGAGAGTTGCGTAGTTCTGCATCTGGTCACAATCCGGGGTGTCTTCCTGTTGATGTACCGTGGATTGGAGTGGAGTGGCAATCTGAAGGAGTGGCAATCTGAACAATTGCCCCATTGTCTCGCCGCCTGTGGTCAGCGTCTTTCGCCGCACACTGACATTGTCGTCGTGAGTCGTAACCTTATCACTGTTCGTGTGTCAGGCCGCTTTTGGATCTTTGATTCAGGGCCACACACCACATGACTTCGTCACGTTCGTCCTTTGTCTTGCTTGGCCATGTTGGCTCTGATCGCTTTGTTCGCCCTGGCTCTGGCCAACTCCTTCCTCTTGAGGGTTTTGGGGTCGTTTGCTTTGTCGGCCCGGGAGGAGAGCTGTTCTTGCCTTATGTATTGTACGTTCCCTCTCTTGAGTTGAGTCTTCTCTTTGTCACGACGCTTGATGACCAGCGCATGGACTTCTCCTCTAGCCACGGCGTTGCCTCTGTCTATCATCGCACCTCTAGTTGCATCTTGCTGCAGGGCAAACGTTGTGACCGCTTGTTTCGTGTTCCCTCCTTTGCTCCTGCCCCTGCCATTGCTGTCACGTTCACGTTGCTCGCTGGATTTCTCCTACACACGTACAGCTGCTACATCGCCGCCTGTGCTATATTCACACTGTTGCCATTAACAGCTTGCTTTGTGTGCTTCCAGCAGATGGTCTTGATGCTGCCACCTTTCCCGCTCCATGTCCTACTAACTGTCTCGACTGTGCTCAGGACAAAATACATCGGTCCTCGTTTTCCACCTCTCACTCTCGGACCTCCCATCCCCTTTGTCTTTTGCACACTGATGTCATGGAGCCTCTTCCTCACAAGGCTCTTGGAGGGGTTGGTCGCTATGTCATTTATCTCACTAATGATTACTCTCCCATTTGCTGGGATGTTGCTCTCAAGCAAAAGAGAAGACGTCGGAAGGTCCAGAGGATGCAGCTGCAGAATGAGAGGCAGCAGGGGATGCAACATGACGAGAGCCGGAGGATCTACGGCTACCGCTGCTACTGCTGCTAGTCTTGCAGGAGACACCCCATCGGGGATGGCACGCTGACTATACCGACACGTCCTACGGGAAACGGGAGAGCTTACAGACGATTGAGGAGGAAATTGGTCCCGTGGGGGTCCCCTGGTTGGGGCTTTCTGCACAGTTGGCGAGTTTTCGGAGGCGGAATGACAGTAGGCGGCGTACTCGGTAGCGTCGGCACGAGTGTAGTCCTCCGCGGGGTTGTAGTCCTCTCCAGGGTAGGACCCTGGGGTCTCACGACGGTGGCGAGTCCACACCTCGCACTCCGCCCGCTTCTTGTAGTAGGCAAGCTCCTCGTTGATGCGACCATGCTCACGCCAACCCAATAGGGAGGAGGGCACCAGCTCTGTCTCGGGCGGAGAAGCCAGGGTGGTGACACTGGCCGCAGATGTGGCTGTTGCTACTGCAGAGGCAGAGGATAAACAAGACCCTAAACGGGACCTGTGAGTTTTGTGAAAATGAAAACTGGAGTGATGCCGATGTGCGTACAATACATAGCATTGAATGACATCACCTTCAAGAACCGCTACCCTCTTGTGCATGAAGACAAACTTTTAAACCAACTCTTTGGAGCCTGAGTTGTTAGCAAAGATGGCTTACTCAACAGCTATGATCACATCGGCGTATCTCATAAGGACGTTGAGAAGACAGAATTTTGCACCCGATGTGGGCACTTTGAGTTCACGATCATGGCTATAATGTTCAACATTTTGGGCCCGTACCTTAACAATTCCATCGTAGTACATCTTGATGACATTCCAGTGTACATCAGCACCCTAGAGAAGCATAATGCACGTCTCCAAAAAGTTTTTGAGAGAGATTTTTTGTAGAAAAGTCTCACAATGTGACTTCAGTCACCGTTCGATCATGTTCTTGGACCACATCATTGGCAGCGGACGGATCACCATAGACCTGAAAAAGGTGGAGGCGGTCACTGATTGGCTGAAACCGACCAATGTTTGGGACGTCCAAGTGTTTATAGGCCTCTGTAACTACTACCATCCATTCATAAAGGACTACGCCAAAGTATCAGCGCCTCTCTCCGATCTCACTCATAAAACCACTGACTGGATTTGGGGGGATGGCAAACAAGATGCGTTCCACTCAGTGCCACCCTTGTTATTGTTAGGTCCAACGGTGGACTGTATCTTGGCCATCGACGTGTCCGATCTGGCAATTGCAGCTGTTCTCCTCCAAGACAATAACGCTGGAGAACAAACGGTCCTCTACATGTCGCAGACGTTGTACGGGCCAGAACTCAACTACGTGGTGAGAAAGAAATGCTCGTAGTCATGCACATGGCTATGCTACTTGGAATTTTAGTGATGCATCATCCGCACTGACCATCACACACTACAATGCATTAGAACTCAGCCAAACCTCGGCCATCCACAAACTCCATTCTTGGAGATCCTTGACTCTAACTTCAACTAAGCCATTGAGTATCGACGCAGAAAGATGAATTCAGCACATGCTTTAAGTCGACGACCAGATTTTGGGCCAAGATCAACACGCTACTTGTTGAACGAGACCCATATCTTGCAAGGCTGTTTGTAAAGGATTACAAGGATTTTGACGGGTACGACAAAACTAAGTTCTGGTTCGACGACCCCTACTGACGATGGTGATTGATTCGCCAGTTTGGCGTACCACCGAATGAGGAACTACAAAGATTGCTATTGGAGGAATACCAAGACACCCGTCCAGGTGGACCCTTTGGCAAGGACAAGACGCTGAAAAAGCTGACGAAGTGGCAAAAATATTGTCGCACGAGGCCACGAGGACTGCTCCAACCACTCCCTGTTCCAATGACGTCGTGGGTTGAAATTGGCATGGACTTTGTGAAGGGACTACCCTCCACTCTCGAGTGCTGCAATGCCATTCGTGTGGTGGTGCACAGATTTTAAAAAGTCGCTTTTTGCTGCTTTTTGCTGACTCGCTTCGTCGGCAAAAAAGCCGACGAAGAGCCGACGGAGACGCTTTTTGCTGCTTTTTGCTGCTTTTTGCCGTCGCTGAAAAAGCTGACGAAGTGCCATTTGTGGCATGATTTGACGTGTTACAGCAGTTAGATCAAGCTATCAATGGCCTTCCATCCTCAAAGCGACGGGCAAACAAAGCGGACCAATCAGATGCACGAACAGTTTCTCCACACTTCATGCAAGGCGCACAATACCACTTGGGAAACCAAACTGCCGATCACCAAACACGCATACAACTCTACCACTTCCACCACAACGGGTAAACTTTCATTTGAAGTGGTCTACAACAAACTTCCCGCCGCACCGGCAAGACTGCAAAGCCAGAGCAACATCCTTGTAGTCAAAATTCTTTGCAAGGATTTGTCAAGAATTTGAGAGGAAACATGACAAAACTTTGCAAAGACACAAGCAGGCATGAAGCAAGCGGTTGACTGATATCGCAGCAATGACGTGTTCAGCATTGGAAATCACATCCTACTCAGCCTGAAGAACATCAAACTCTGAGGCGCGGATTGCATCGGCTTGGGGACGGTGCCCACCAAGCCGACATGTCACGTGAGACGCCTGTGAGTGGGGCGGCCAAAGCAGAAGCCGCAGCAGCAGTAGCAGCAGTAGTAGGACACTAGGGACCACTCTCTGTCCTTGTTGAGGGTGAAGAGGGTAAGGGAGGAAGCCATGAGCAATCTGGGCTCTGCTCCACAAGATGGCTCAAACCAAGGAGGTGGCTCAAACCCCAACGTCAGCCAACCCTCCAATCAACCCGCCGCCACCACAGTAACATGGGAGGAGCTGTTGAAGGCCATGACGCAAAAGAAACTTACCCCTCCCTCGCTCGGTACGCGAGCAGGGGAGGGGTAAGGTCCTTCGACTTGAAGGATGTTTTCCTTGCGTGGGCGGCCGAGCACGGCTTTGAGGAGGTCTACATGTCTCCAGTGGCTGATGATGCAGACAAGCACGTACTTTTTGGCACCTTCTACGCTCCCGTGCGAGCGTCGCCCGACAGTCAAGTCTACGCCATCTGCCATATCCGCTGCGGCGGAAAGGGCGAGGGTCCCGTGAATCCACGCAGTGGAGCTCCTCGACCCTATGAGGCGTGGCAGGAGTACATCTCCACCCAGCAGGAGGAACGGAGTATGGCCTTGGGCTGGCGTGCCCTGTGCGACCTACTTCGACGACCCTGGCCTACTGCAGGGGCGGAAAATGGTGCCGTTGCCGTTGAGGGTCGTTCTTAGGGCCTTCCGTCGATTTCACAGATGTCACTGGCTAGCGATCACCACGCCCAGCACACTGTGCTCTGATACCATAAGAAGAACAACACGGTTCTAATGCAACTTGTTTCATGGAAAATGGTGCAGGTTTGAGGGAGTTATGGTTGGGTGAGTGACAGCCATGCATTGCCTTCGCACTAGCACAAGTCCTAGGAGAGGGCAGACAAGAGCTCTACGGGGTGGGATGCGCTAGTCGAGCCCAGCTGTCGGCCGGCGAGCGAAACTCACCGGCGCTCATTTTTCCAGCACGAGGAAATTCTGCGCGCGACCCTTATTCTGGATGCTCTCAAGTCCCAAAAGCTTTTGGTACAAATCTCTGTTCATGCGAGCTTGTCGGCTGATGCCTCCCATCGTGCCAGTTGTTGTCACGGCAGGCACCAGCATCGGCAAAGGATTTGCCGACTCCGAGGGGTTTGTCACCAGGTTGGTCGTCGGGTTTGTCAGTGCCATGCAATTCACCGCCGCTACTGCCGGTTCATCAGAAGAGCGTCGTTGTTCGCGTTCTGCTGATCCTCCATCGGCGGATTCCTCGCTGGTCACTACTGCTCACTGACAGGTGCACTCACTCTGTTTACCGTTGTTGTCGTGAGGGCTGCGATCTTCTTAACAGTGGAGGTGCACTGAAGACTCGTGCGAGGTTGTGGACTGGTAGTTAACGTGTTGGCTACCCCTCTTGTGCTGCTGCGCTCTGATACCAAATGTTGTGCCAAGCGGAACATAGGTCGTTCAGAGGGATGCGGTGCAAAGCAGTACATTATCAAAGGAATAGGGAAAAATGGGTAAATTGTATTAAGCAGTAAGATGACAAGTACTTTGATGACAAGTGTCGAATAAGTGAAGCACCTATGTATAACAACGAGAACCAATATGTGGCAAATGTTTGGCCCTCGCCGCTTGAGCCAAGTGACGCGTGTAAGGTCTCTCTGTGAGTGGCTACTTCAAGAAGCTGTGCCGAGGGGGGCACAACTTCTTGGGAAGTCGGGGGGCTTTGAGAATATCAGGGCACAGTTTTCTAACGTTAATGCACCATCAAGAAGTTGAACCAACAGTATCAAAGCATCGATACGGTTTGCGACACTTCTGTCGACCATTTTGGAAAGTGGTCGAAGTTGTCAGAACTTGTTGCAAATTTACATCCCGGAAATTTTACTGTCACCTTGTCTCAACAAACTGCACAGCTCAGTGTGTCCAGAACCCCAGTGGGGTTGCACCATAATTCACATTTTTCAGGTAATGTCACCTCTTACAGACATACAATGAAAACACACACTGAGAGTCAAGAGAGAACAGAGCTTTAAATCTCACTTAAAATGGTCAACAGATGAGTACAAACAAAGCTAGGTAATAATTACTGACGTCCTGCTCTAATAACTCACACCCTGTCCTACTTCCTGTCCCTGATCCCTGCTTCCGGTCAACTAAACAAAAATGAGTAGTCAGCTCTGCTGGTTGTTGTTTCTGCCCCCGGGTCCGCGACAAGCCTGCCTCTGGTTGCACATCAATGTGCAATCACACGATCCTTGTGCTTCCTCACTCATCCCCTATCCTCTGCCCTCTGCAGCCAACCGGACCAAGATCGAGGGCAAGGATTGATTGGTCTGATTGAGCTGCTAAATCATCGTTCCTTGCTCCTCGACCTTGCTCCTCGCTCGTCGCTCTACTCCTGTCGTATGTGTGAGCTACATTTGACTTTTGCACAAAACTTGTTGGACTGAAGAAAACTTTTGCACCATTGTTTAATCCAACTTGTGCACCATTGCTTCACATCAAGCTGCAACCAGGCTACGACAGGGGAGACGCCCGACTGTGTTAGCCCATAGTCTTTCACTGGCACCCGCTCCACCTAGGCATAAGGGTAGAAGTCAAGTAGGCAGAAGGTCAAGAGAGAGGCATGCCTCCTCTCTCCTGGCCTTCTTTCCATTTTTCCCTTTTTCTATTGTATCCTCAGTCACTGACAAAGAAAACATTTTGGATAACGTTTGGTTGTCTCACGTTCCCCCCTGTATGTGTCAAGGTGTGCTGAAGTCCTCCTATGTGCTGAGCCATGGAAATGCGAGTGCGAGCTGCCATGACACAGAGATGTAAGTGATGGAGGTCAGACGAGTGCGAGTGTGGTATGAGCATGTGCGCAGTGAGCATGTGTGTGTGTCAAGTAGTGGGAATGGGAATGGGAAAAGGAAGAGCAATGAGAGGCAAAATGTAGTACGGTCCCCCCCTGTATGTGTGGTCTCCGTGAAGGTCATATGTGAGTGAGTTGGGGAGTGTGTAAGAAGGAGAGGAGCGGGAGAGGAGGGGTGGAAGGAGATGGCCCTTAGCCTCGCATCCACTCACTGATCCTCACTCAACCGTCAGGGCTGGTGTCTCAGATCATGTCTCATACAACACTCAACTTGGAAAAACACTGCCCTCACCAAACCATCAGGGTAGGTGTCTCAGGCCACTCTTCTCACAGAGGAAAACAATTGAGAGAAAGAAAATTTGAAGCACTGAACTCTCTCCCCCCTTCATTTGTCACTGCTGTGACAGAGAAGGGTGGATAAGAGACAAGAAAGAGCTACTTGGTATGAGAGAGATAAAGGCCCATCGGCTGACAAAGGAGGGTGTGCTGCTTGGCTTCGGGGGAATTTGTGAGGAGATCTGCTACTTGGTGCTAGGTTGGGATGTATTCCATCTTGACTTCTCCTTCAGCTTCTCTTCGCATGCTTTGTCCTGTCATGGAGAACTGGGTCTTCAAAGAGTGCAATAGCGCCTTGATCTTCACACAAAATCGGGGTTGGATTCAGTTGCTCAAATCCCAGTTCACATAACAGCATCTGAAGCCACACCGGATCCCTGGTACATTCTGATTTGGAGATGTATTCAGCTTCAGTGGATGAGAATGCAACCACGGACTGCTTCTTGGACCTCCAGCTGACTGGTCCTCCATTTATCAGGAACGTGTAGCCACATGTGGACTTGCTGGTTTTCTGATCACCAGACAGGTCGGCATCACAGTATCCAATCAGAAGAGGTCCCTCAGTCTTCTTTTAGCAGATAGGCATGGTAGATGTGCTTCTCAGATATTGAATTCTGTGTTTTGCTGCAACAATATGGTCTTTTGTTTCGGGGATTTGCACCCGTGACTGAGAATTCCCATTGCATATGATAAATCTGGCATGGGTTTGACAGCTGCATACATCAGTGAACCAACCGTTCTTGGAAACAACTTTGTGTCATCCACAGATGAAATCATTTCTTGTGTGACAGGTTCGGTCTAGCCACGGTGGGGAATCAGCTGAGAGCAGATGGCAGCAGAGTTTTCCAGTCTAGACTTGTCTGCCACGCATTGGCCATAAGAAGAATGGTTCATCTGAATCTCAGCTTGGTAATTTGTCTGCTGAACTTGAATACCAAGATAGTAAGAGAGGGGAACCACGTCAGTCATCTCAAATGCTGCTGAGAGTTGCCTCTTGAAAGCGGTGATTTCCAGGAGTGAGCTGCCAAAGATAATCAGATCATCGACATAGAGGATAACTCACTGGCGGATTGAGAGGTAACCTTGATGTAGAATGAATTATCGGAGTGAAGTCTGGAGATATCCTGTGACAAAAGATGATCATGAATCTTCTTGTTACACCACCTTGGCGCCTGTTTGAGACCATGGAGGGACTTATCAAGCAGGCCAAATGTTCCTCCCCTGGCTGAAAAAATCCCTCTGGCTGGGTCATATAGACAGTATCTTCCAGATCTCCATTAAGAAAAGCAGACTGGACATCCATCTCATGTAGATGCCATTCATCTCTTGCAGCCAGAGCCAAGACAGTGCGAATGGTGGAGTATCTGGCAACAGGGGCAAAGGTGTTAGAGAAGTCAACACCAAGTTGCTCACTGTAGCCTCTGGCCAAAAGGCGAGCCTTGCATTTGGTGACATGGTTGTCAGCCCCGAGCTTGTTCTTTAAGATCCACTTGCAGGTTTCAACTGGCACATCAGTGGGTCTTGGAACCAGAGTCTGGTTCCCAGGTTTGATGCTTTTGAAGTGAGTGATGGTTAATCATCCCATACTCACACACTTGATGATCAGTGTATTGGAAAGTGTCTTTCTGCATGCAAATTTTTTTCACAAAACATCCATATGAATGAATGTCAGAAAAGCATAGATGTACATTCCTTGCATAATTGCTCAACTGGGACATGCTCATGAGGATTAATGGGTGCAGTGACTCTTTCATGTTCATCCATGGCCGGGTCCATGGAGAATTTCTGCAAAGCTGTGATATCAGAGAGGACATGTAAGGTGATGTTCAGGGTATGAACAGTGGGCATGGAGGTGTCCATTTTTTCATTGAATTCCACAGATCTGCTGTGGATGACGTGTTTGTGGACAGGATCCCATAGTCTGTAGATGTTGCCTCCTTCTNTTGCATAATTGCTCAACTGGGACATGCTCATGAGGATTAATGGGTGCAGTGACTCTTTCATGTTCATCCATGGCCGGGTCCATGGAGAATTTCTGCAAAGCTGTGATATCAGAGAGGACATGTAAGGTGATGTTCAGGGTATGAACAGTGGGCATGGAGGTGTCCATTTTTTTAATTGAATTCCACAGATCTGCTGTGGATGACATGTTTGTGGACAGGATCCCATAGTCTGTAGATGTTTCCTCCTTCATGGCCCATGAGGAGGCAGGGACAATTGTGGGATTGGAGCTTTGTTCTCTCGTCTGGGGGAAACCAAGCATAGGCCTTGCATTCAAAGATTCTCAGACATCCAAAGCTGGTCTGTGTCCAGTCCAGGCTTGAATATGAGGTGTGCATCCTGGTGGAAGTTTCGTGCAAGGCAGCCTGTTGGTGAGATGAGCAGCTGTGGACTGGATCAGCCCATAACTGTTCAGACAATCCTGCAGTGCATAACATTTTCCTAGCCATGTCCAGGAATGTCTTTTTCATCCTCTTGGATTTGCTGTTTTGCTCCGGGGTTTTGGGTACAGTAGTTTGATGTAGTATGCCTTTGAGTGCATAAAAATGCTTCAAGGTTTGGTTGAAAAACTAACCCCCCTTATCTATTCTGATATTCTTCACAGTCACGTCCATTTGATTCTCTATCATCCTGATCCATGTCTGGATGATGTCAGGCGCTTCTGATTTGTACCTGAGAAAATGAACCCATATCATGTGGGTTTAGTCATCAATGATGACTAAGAAGTACTGCATTCTAGAGTGGGATGGCTCCTTGATGCAGCACAAGTCCATCTGAAGAAGTTCCAATTACTTGGAGGTTGCAACAGATGTGTATTGTTGTAATGAGTGACTGTGTTTTTTTCCTGCAAGACGATATGCACAAGGAGGTGTAGAGGGATTAGTCTTCAGATTGGATGGAAGATCATGAGCCACTTGTTCTGATGATAGTTTAGCCATGGCTCCATAGCTCAGATGAGCTAGACTTTTGCGCCATAGCTCTGCCACAGTAAGATCTGAAGTCTTGGCCGGACTTGCATTAGGTGATAATGTGATAGCAGAAAATCTCATTCAGGTTTCTCAGAGACGTGAGGAGATGATTGAGTGCTGAGGATGGTCAGTTTTCATTCTCTGCGAGCAATTCCCGCAATATGATTTTCGGATGACACTTCCTTGCATGTTTTGTCAGTATCAAAAGTGACTCTCAGACCTTTGTCATTAAGTCTTGAGACCGAGAGAAGGTCTGCAGCCAAGCCAGGAACAAAGAGAACATTCTCAAAAGTCCTAGCCACAATCTTTCCTTCATGCTTAATGCCCATTCGGATGGTCCCAACTCCAAGTGCAGGTGTCAGTCTGCCATCTCCAACTCGAACTTGTCTGGGTGGGTTTAAAGTGTTATCTTCAATGAACCATTGCTTGTTGCAATTCATGTGTTTAGTGCAGCCAGAGTCAATAATCCAGTCCACGACTCCAGCCTTTGAAAGAAAAGCATTGTAAACTGAGCTGAATGCCATCTCCTCCATGATGTATTTTTGGGATATGGATGTCTTGGTCTAAATGCTGCTTGGTGTTACATGAGTCCAAGTGGGTAGAGGGTAGCCATGAGCTTCCAGAGCAGACCGCTGTTGTTTCAGCATTTGCTGAAACAACAGCAGTTTGCAGCTTTGTCTGTTCCATCTGCAGAAGGGATGGCTCAATGTCAGAATTATCCAAACTGTCAAGGATGTTGACGTGAGTGTCAGCAGAACATCAAAATTCCAATAACTTTGTTAGAATTGCAGCTGCTTGAGAGTGTATTTCTTCATTGTGCTTGCTATGTTTTTCCACCATAATTTTCTTGCTTCCTGAGAGGGCAATCCCTGCTAATGTGTCCCAGCTGTTGGCATTCCCAGCATTTTCTGTTGGAATATCTGTTTGATGCTGTACCATTTTGAGATCAAGATACATGGCCTGTCCTTCTTGGGGAAGTATTGTTGAGTCTTGGGTAATGCCTGTTGTTGTTGAGATGGTCATATTTGGAGTTGCTCATATTGCCCTGCCCATTTCTCCTGTTTCCATGAGTCTCACAACTTGAAAACTTTTGAAGTCCAAGGTTCTGGTACATATTGTAGAGGGCTGTATCGATTCCGTGTCCCTTGCAATGTTTTTATGCATGTACAAGAGCTTCAAAGGCATTTTCCAATGTTAGGACATCAGTTGTTGTGGTTTTG
>SZWC01018455.1:3086-18825 GCA_023375785.1 Penium margaritaceum
CAGAAGCGGCAGGAGAAGATGAGGGAGGCGGCGGCGTAGTAGTTGCTGCCGTGCCGGATGGCGCTAAAAGGGCGGCAGCAGGTGGTTCAGCAGCAGCAGATGAGGGTTCTGCTGTGCCAGATACGTCAGTAACACAAAGCTCACCGGGCGTTGCTGTCACACCTGCGTCTGCCGCAGCGGCATCAACTCCGTCCCCCACAAGAGACTCGAGGCTGAGCCCGACGTCGGCGTCTCCGGACCATGCCAAAATGTCTACATCTTCGTGAGCCGCGCTGTCCGCCACCGTCGGATCAGGCTTCCCAGAGAGGGAGGGATATCTCGAAAAGTTGTAGCCGTCAGTGTGGGCTTTCTCAATCTTACCCGTGACCTGCTGTTGCTCCAGCTGCCTCTGCCTGAGAGGCGACTTCTCTTCGGCGGGGCTGCCGTTGGCTTTCCGCCGTCTGTTCTGCTGATGCTGCAGCAACTGCTGCTTTTCCTTCCCTTGGTCATACTGCGCTACGCTGATGGGGGCGAGGAGGGTGGTACCGACGCGAGACATTGTGTAGAGAGGGGAACGCAAACCAGCGAACCCAAGACCAAGCTAACCAGGATACGGCGACAAGTAGTCACCCCAACCTTGAGGTAGTGACCGATGGCCCTAGCTAGAGAAGATCCGGTTGGAAGTCGCACACCTCAATTTTTGGGTATGTACTGAAGTGTGACGTCTATGCAAATGATCCTTGGCGATTGCCGATTGCCGGATAGGGCAAAACCCTGACCAGCGACCTATGGTCATGGTCGACGCTGAGCAATGAACGTCGCCACCCGTGGCTGCAGCCTCGCCCCTCGACATGTGCTCGGTCCATCGCATCTCCGACCTGCAAATTCATAAGAGCAACAGCCGCTGTCCTCGATGCGTCCGAACGTCCGGCAAACTCAAAGCGACACATTGGAAGACACGACAGAGCCTCCTGCTGCGTTCCAAAAATGAGCATTTCTGTCGATTGATTTGAGGTCAGTTTATGGTGGGTACCGTTATGTCCCAAACATTTGTTGCTGCAATAACATTTTGCCAGGTACTTTCAAGGTTTGTCTTGAGTCGATGCGGCTGTAGTGAACGTAAGTGTGTCTGGTCAGATTCCAGCGACGACCCGCATGCTCATTTAGTGGCTTGTTCGACGGAGTCGACAACCGAGCCGCCTATGGCGCGTCGACTATATTTTAAACCTAAAAACTGTCCTTAATCGTATCTTTGTCATCGGTCGTCGGTTGCGGAGAGTAGGACAATACAACATACGTAGCCTCGAAACCATGTTATGAAAACTTCAGTGGCAAGTCAAGGTTATGTCAATCATCGACACCGTCATTTCGGCAAAGAGCCTCGACGAGTTTTGTCCGGAAAATTCGAATCGCGAAGCAACGCGGTGAGAAAAACGGATATTCCAAGTTTTTGGATGCCTTCGAACGTATTTCCACTTGTGAAGAGCGCTGGCGATCAAAATGGAACACAGCATCAGTTAACCACAGGCTACAATCGCGCCACCCCAACCCGCAGGGATGGGGGCCCCACAGGAGGATGAACTTCGTCTGCAAGGATCCAGGAGACAAATCGCGATCAAACGTTTCGTTTTTTGCCCTTGAACTTTCGCAAACCATCCAACCTGCACAGTTCTGGCTGTGTATCCTGACCGAAATGCAGAACTATCGAATTATTGGGTAAGATGGGATAGGGGAATCTGCTTTTAGTTACTATGCAACCGAAGGGAATGAGCAGTGGTACTAACCCACGCACGCTGCAACCGTCCTCTCCGAATGCCTCCCATGGGGGGCTCGGACTGTGCGTACGCAAAACCTCTTTGTGTATTTCTGGTCCTGAGCCCAGGTGCATGTCCTGTTTCGACGTAGGAGTGAACATAACATTCTCTCCCTTACTCGGCAGAGTCGTTCTAGACCGCGGACGACGAAACAAAACGACAGAGTTAGTAGAGAGCTCGTTCGCAGTATTTATTCTATCCATTTTTTGTCAAGCCGTACGAGCAACGCACAGAATTGGTCAAGCTCAACGCCCAGACGATGTCAACGGAAACTCTCTCTACCTATCATATGTGTCGAAACACAACCACAAATCTTCCAATTCTCAAGACTCTATGGGTTTGAGTCAGAAAACTTATTTTCTTGTTCGAGACAGATTATCTCTTAATTAGAAGAACTTTGGACACTTCCGTACCCCGATACAATGTCTCCGATGGGAGATTGAAATCGACGACCAAATGTGACAGTGAGGAAACGAATGGTCATACGAGGCGGTAGAAAATAGCGGTGCACTTCGGTGGTTCCTTAAACCTCACCCACTGGCGCATTGTCTGGAGCCTCGATAATGCTTCGCTGGATTTTCAAGCATGAGCTCTTCACCAGAACAGACCATTTGTCACTACGTCACACCTGACAGTGCGGGAACGGAAGTGAGAACGCGTCGAAACAGATGCCATCTCGTCTATTCCTACAGGGTCCCGATATTTCCGTAGGAACCGGCTGCCCCGGGCAGCCCGTGCCCATAGAAGCAGATCAAGCATTTTCTGGACGGTGCGACGGAATCTGGTGCCAACTACTAGACCATCGCAAATTCTCTCCATCACAAACGTATCTCCCTGGTCACGTGAAACCGAATCATGTCCATAGTCAGCTGACTCATTGCTGATTCAAAACCTCGTGCCTTATCCTGAAACTGAGACGCGGTAAGCATGCGTGCCCACTCGGTTGCCGCAACAAGCGGAACAGCAATCATAGCACTTTCGGCAACGTCTCAAACGTCTGATATCTCTGCACGCGTGCCTGAAATCATCGGTGCTTCGGTGGCGTCCACCCCTTGGTGCAAAATCCAGCTAGTTCGGACCTAACGGCAGCCTCAGAACTAGCAGACAGGAACAAGTATGAGGGCCTCTTCGGTTTGCACAAAAGTGGGCCCCTCAGATGTTTGTGTGTGTTGCAAGATTCAGAAAACAATCTGAAGGCTGGCAGATGTCCACATCCTAAACCTTTCAGGAGATCACATTGTCCAGTTGTGGAGTCCATTCAAATAATGCTAGTGAAGTGAAATTTTTTGTTATGGCATTCTACTTGTGAAGGTGGCCTCATTCATGTCACCAAAATACAACATTTGCGTAAGAAATCTCAACACCAACCATGTTACGCCAAACGGAGTGTAAATGGTAAACAAGTAGAAGTTACAAGGCAAAGCACGATTTAAAATTTGGGAAACTTGAGCAATTTATAATTGGTGGCAAGTGTACTTCGATGACAAGTGTCGAAATGATTGAACATATATATTGAAACAACTCTAGGCTATTTTGCGACTACTTGTGGAGCCAAAACGTAGGCCTCGAAATAGTCAGTCCAAGCAAGAGGGGCGAATGGTCACCTCAATCATTTTGGCTGAGACGAACCGCGCCACAAACGGACAGGGTCGCCATAAGGCAAATATGTAAACATGCAACCAAAAACCCTATCGTTCGACGTGGCACACCTATCTGACGCAGATGGCTTGGCGTCGGACCTACAGGACTCCCGTGCCATGAGTGAACCTCCATGAGCTACAGTACGCCATGCGTGGGTGGGGCCAGCCGGGTGTGAAGCGCCCTTATGGACGACCACACTCTAAGCACATAGACAGGGAGATCGGGCGTAAGAAAGAGCGCATCTGCTCCAAGTGCAGGCAAAAGGGCCACCCTGTTTTTGCAAGAACCCGCCTACACTATCCCCGGCAGCAGTAACTGCCTGGCGCGCTAGAGAGCTAGTTTTCAATGCTTGTGGCCTTGAGATACCAGTGGTTGAGCTTGTTGTTGGTGCCGTGACGCCGGCAGCACATGGTGGCGCTAAGGGTGCGGGCGGTGGACCAGAAGGTGAGCAGGGTACTACTGCTAGTGCTGACAATGAAGCAGCTGGAGTGCAAGGGGGTTCTGCCGTGGAAACTAAGTGCGTGCAATGTGGTGATGGCGGGGAAGCAGCTACAGTGCAAGGTGGTACTGGCGGTGAAGTAGAGCTCCCATGCGTTGCTGCTAGCTGTGGGACCAGGGGTGGTGCTGATGGGGGTGCTAAGCGCATGTGCGGTGCTGCCGGTGGTGGGACATCGGGTGCAAGTGGTAGTGCGGCAAGCATTTTGAGAGTTGTACTTGCTTGCGGCAATGGAGGCCAAAGACGCCATCCAAGACGTGCCACGGGGACTGCCAGCAGCCCCCTTGGAAGGAGGTCTAGGCAACGCCCCCCAAGAGAAGCAGGGAGTGCAAGCAGTGGTACTGGGGCAGGTGTAGGGGGTGTAGGCAGTGGTGCAGGCAACGCTGCTGGAAGTGGGGAAGCAGATGGCGCTGAAGGCATGGTCGTCGTGACTTTGCAGGTGGACAATCTTGACGATGCGGATGACAAAACCGAGTCACCCTGGTGTCAGAGTTCAGAGTCTGGACATTGCACTGACACTGACTTAGAAGAGGAGGATGAGCAGTCCTTGGGTAGCGGGGAGGAGGAGTGGGAGTCTTACTCTGGCATGTCTGACGAGGACAATGCACATCCCAAGCGTCGTCATCGTCATTAAACCTCCGCTGCTTGTGTGCCATGGTTACCTATGTGTATGTTTTGTATGGCCATGCGTTAAGTTACCAGCTTCTAAAACCACATGCTCAACAAGCAGTGTTTGTTTGCCGTTGCAGGTTCTACCACTGGTCCTCATCGGAGGGTCCATGAGGAGCAGAGCGAAGCGCAACATGGTGTGGAGGGCACATGGCAAACTGCCGCTAGAGAGACAAATAGCCAGTGACAACGCAGACATGGAGACTGCAATGCACCTTAGCACACTTAGTGTGCACGATAGCGATGAGAGAGTGGCCAGATTTCAAGTGGTCAGTCACCGTAGTGGTCTATGTGCATCACCCTTTGGGGAGGAATACTTTGATGATGTGTGTGAGTTCTCTGATGAATTAGAGTGTGTGGCATGAGAAGTCAGTTTTTACGTGCACGACGTATCCGTGTACGTGCAGATGTGGATTAGCCATGGCTACTTGACTCCCCTGTTGTTTTGATTGAAGTGCTCAACTTTCATGAACGTCTTCCCAATTTCGATTGCGTTGTTTTGTCTATGACTAATGTTCGAGAGGCGAACTTTGTGGATAGGCAGAGCTTAGGAAATAGTGCTACGGACATTGCACAAGCCAAGAAACGTAAGTTGTGGGTAACTTTATGTAGAAGGCAGAGAAACATTACTATATTGACCGCTTGGTACATGACACAATTTTAGGACCAAAATGTGATCCATGCCAACGCTGGTGCTAATGGTATTGTGAATGGAAAAGGCAACACTATTTTGAATTGTCCTTGGCTAACCTTGGGAATCATTACTTTCTTTGTTGAAGATGCATGACAGTGTAACATTGGGCAGCTTGAGTTTGAACTGCCTAAATCCTGACTAAAGTGTCCACCATCACATATGGTGTTTTAATGCCACCAATGGTCCAACCACCATGTGACGTTTGCCAACATCACATGGTCACATTGACCGTCTCTTTGGAACATGCATAAGAATGTAAAATCGGGCACATTGAGCTTGAACTGCCTAGAACCTTATCCAACTGTCCACCATCATACATGGTGCACTAATGACAGCAATGGTCTAACCAAAATGTAATGTTTGCCAACATTGCTGTTATCGTTGGCTAAAGAAACTTTGTTTTCAATTCTTCGTGGCGGACCTCATGAATGATAACATCTTTGTAATGCATGCAAAACAATATCACATTCGGGAGATTGATGTAAACCCGACTTAAACATAACAGAATCATCCACTTTCTCTCGTGGTGCCAACAATAGTCACGATGGATTGAAACCCTCGCGACCGAGGATTTCAAGCCCAATGCATCCACAACCCAGGGGTGTTTGGTGGACGCGGAGTTGGCATGCGAACACCAAGTATCTACCACATCGTTGCTAGTTGGCGTGGGTCGTGCAACTAAGTGGGTTGGACCTCCGATGCCACGAACAAGTCCCTGCGAGCCTTGATCATAGCCCATGCCTCCTTTTCTTACTAGGAAGTGAGATCTGTCGTGTTGGCCTTGGTACGTTTGCCTCCCCAATCCCCAACGCCATCCCATGGGAAGGTCCTCAAAACAGTAGCCCATGTGAAGGCGACCATGTTTGTATGCGTGTCTGGAATCACATTGGGGTCATCCTCGTCATGTCCATAGCGCAGTTGACCCATGTATTGTACAATGCACAAAACTGTCAACGACGATGGAAAGTGTCCTTCGCCAGCTCTGTACTTCTACATGCTCTACGAACGGTTACATCCGCATGGACAGTTTGGCTCGGATGAGATCTTTGGCTCCCATACATCTTGGCGTCTGAATGGTCTCAGACTGGGCAATAGCCGGTCCAACATCCGTGCTATCGCTTCAGGTGTCACTGGTAATGTGGCCTCTGGCGGATGGCGGGCATCAACGCTCCTCATATGAGCCTCTCTGTGATTCCATGCTTCCTTCATTGCGACCCATGCCCGGTGGGCAACAAAGGGGTCTCTGAAGTATGGAGTACCCCATGCACGAACATTACTGTAGTTGGTTCGCCCCTCGGATGACATGTCCTCCGAGCCTAGGAGGCCGGGTCGACCCAAATGACATGTTGTCGCCCGTTGAACAAAGACGTAGGCACAGCGACGTTTCATGTGTTGTTTAGTGTCTCAGACGACACTGCAACCCAGTACATGAAACCGGTTCGCAAGGTGAGTTAAAGGTGAACATAAACTGAGAGTTACCTTGTGCAACTCTCATGGCCGACTGTGGCTAAGAGACTTATTCGAAGAAATGTGATTGGCCCTAAAACCGTGGATCCGGGCATCCTGCGCCAAGGCATCCATGGCATCCGTCCGTCTCGTCAACAAATGCCTGGTAGCAATTGCATGGAAAATGGAGTATGTGGTCGGCCCCTATGAGTGGTCCTCTAGTGCACGTTGAAGGCCTGACACCGTGGCATGCCACGTAGCCGGCGTGAAGCTGTACTTTAAAGATGAAGATACCGCAGTGATCTTTGATTTCGTTTTTTTTTCAATTTTACATTTTATGTGTTCCATGATTTTGAACACGGTTTTTGCGATTGGAGTTATTTAGGTATTACCATTACTTTTGTTGGACGAAAATGTTGAATCCTTGAATTCAACGAACTTGCTCAACTCCAGGCGATGACGAGCACGTGAGCGAGCGACTTCGCATCTGACCACGAATAAATAGTGCAAAACATGCACACCGCCACGTCTGACATGTCCGACATGCGAGTAATCCACGTCACACATGTCAGATAGCACAAGTCTTGCACATTTAGTCCAGTATTCCGAGCGTGAACTGAATTGAATGTAAAAAATGTTCGATTCCAATCACAACCGCGCTGGTAGAACCCGGGCCGTGAACGAATGTTTGCATGCTGGCCGACGAAGGAATTATTTAGGTGGTACCTAATCAAATCATTAAAGAAATCGTTCATGAAAAATTACAAAAAGAATATTTATAATCGATTTCAAAGATCAGTAGGGTAATTCTCCCACGAGGGTCCCGTGGTACACAGTACCACGGAAAAAACAGCAAAAACACACTTTGGTAGCGTGATTTTTTCCATGTGCTGTATACCGAGTACCACGGTACACAATATGTACTGTGGTAAAATAGCAATACCCGTCCTACAGTGGATGCGGTACCGGTGTCGGTGTTAATCTCCAGCGAAAGTAGGATACCAAGGTATTGGGTACCATGATACTGGACCACCACGGTACTGGAGTACGGTGGTACCAACACCGCAGTCTTGCAGCCCTAATGGACGGAGAAGATGCGAGATGCATCTTTATAAATCCATGTTTTGCTCGGTGCGCCGAGAAGTCGACCGAAAGCTCATGATGCCTCTGTTTGTAGGTTCGCAAAAGCGGTTGAAGGTGCCGGAAGGTTTAGGAATATTCACCGAGGGCGGGGCACTTTGGCCAGTTTGCCCTCAACCGTCGGAGTGAATATCGTGGTTCTTGTGATGCGATGGGCTATTTGTGTAATAACAGACATGCCCACTCAGAATGATAAGGAACTCACCTACTTCTGGGACGTAACACTTTTCCCCCCTTTTAGACGTGACGTCCCGGTGCGTGTACTGATGTGGCCCGGTGACGGCGGTAGTAGCCGTAGATGAGAGAATCGACGTCTTGGAGGTTGTCATAGGGTTCCCAGCTGTTGTGCGCGGCATCGTAGCCGTGCCACTTGACGAGATATTCTGTCGTCTTGCCTCATCATCAGTGGCCGAGGATGTCCTCGATGATGTATACCGTGTCTTCATCCACCTCAACTAAAGGCGGAGGAGTGACATCTCTGCCAGGGAAGTTGTCTCCGAGGTCTCGGTAGTATTTGACTATGCTGACATGGAATACCGCATGTAATTCCATAGTGTTGGAGAGTTTGAGTAGCGCAACCACAAAGGTTTGCATGCGCTTGATCTGAAACAATCCCAACCATCGGGGTTTGAGCTTCGAATAGTTGCGTCCGCGGAGCTTGATGTTTGCCAAACCAAGAGGACGCCAACAACAAAGATGTTGTCATTGTAATCTTGGTTAGATGCTCGCTTCCTCACTGCTTGTGTCTTTACGAGGCTTTGCAGTGTTTCCTCCCAAATGTTGGTCTCGGGGTTGAACGTTGACTGTGGGAATTTTGATGCAGCTTTGTAGTCTAGCCGGTGTGGCAAAAAGATTGCCATACACCAGTTTACATGGGGTTTTCATTTCTGCAATAGAAACGACTGAGTTATATGCGACTTCGGCGGTCAGGAGTTTTTGTGCCCAATCCATCCCGTAGGGTTTTCATAGTGTTCGGAGAAGCTGTTCGAGTGTCCGATTTTTGTTTCCGCGGTTCAACCGTCAGTTTGAGGATGAAATGTCGATGAAAGTTGAATTTTACTACCAAAGAGAGTCACCAGTTTGCTCTAGAACGGTTGGTAAATTGACCTTCGTTGTCGCTCGTGATGGTTTTCCGTATGCCGTGTACCCTGCACGATGTTGTTTAGAAACAGTCGTGTTTTCCCTCCACGGTGACGGTGGTCATTGTCGGGATGAAGTGGGACATTTTGGAAAACCTGTCGACAGCCATGAGGATTGGGTCATATCCCTCGGCTGTGACCGGTAATCCGATGACGAACTCCATGAAGAGGTCTGCCCATGGTTCCGTCAGAACAGGAAGCGGTTGCAGAAGTCTGGGTGGCCTCGTGCGATGGAATACTTGTTGCTGACAGATGTCGTAGGTTTTGCAAAAGTTGGCCACGTCGGATTGCATCTTGCCCCACCAATAGTTTTTTGCCAGCTTCTTCAACGTCTTGTCCTCTCCAAAGTGTTTGCCTGGTTAGATGTCGTGGCACTCTTTCAACAACGTACATCAAAGTTCGTTGTTTAGGGGAAATACCAGTTGGCGAGTGAAACGTCGTCGCCAGTAGGCTACGTCAAGCCACAATTTTGTTTTATCATATCCGACATGCTGGTTGTAGCCTCGTGCAAACAATCGCTTGAGGTACGGGTCTCGATGTAACTGTAGCATTGCCACGTCAGCCACAAAATGTGGTCCGTTGCGGACTGCGTCCGCCAGAATGATTTTGCCTGGCCAGTATTCAATTTCGTAGTCAAACCCGGATTCAAGGAAATCCATCCATCGGTTTTGACAACGGCTGAGATTCGGCTGTGTCTTCAAGTAGTTTAGTGTGTAGTGGTCACTACGTACAATGCATCAGCGACAATCCAGATAGCATCGCCATGTCTTGAACATGTGCACAACGGCCAGCATCTCCTTCTTGTGTACTACGTAGTTGAGTTCCGGTCCTTGCAGATTTTGAGACATGTAGGCGACCGGTTGTTTGCCGTTGCCATTGTCTTCCAAAAGAATAATGCCAATGGCTCAGTCTGATACTTCCAAGGCCATGACGTAGTCGACCGTTGGATCAACTAATCGTAACGCTAGCGCCGAGGTCAAAGCGTTCCGCAAAGCAATGAACGCTTCTTATTCACTGTCTCCCGGTGCAACTCGTTTTCTTTTCGAGTGAGGTCGAAAAGAGGTACTCACACTCAGGCGTAGTCTCGTACAAATTGCCAATAGTAATTGCACAATCCGAGAAAAAACCTGAATTTCTCGAACGTTGGTCGGCGTCGGCCAATCAACGATTGCTACCACCTTTTTTAGATCCATGGTGAACCGCCCACTAATGATGACATGACCCAAAAACTCGACCGAACGATGACCGAAGTTGCATGCGGAGTGATTTCCAAAAAAACAGCTATTCTTAAAACTTCAAGAACTTTTTGGAGATGTCCATCATGCTCCTCCGGGGTACGGTTGTACAACAGAATATCGTCGAGGTACACCATGACAAAATCGTCGAGGTACGGAAGAAAATGTTTTTCATTGCCGCCATAACCATCGCTGGGGTAGCTGTGAGTCCTAAGGGATTGACCGTGAAGTCAAGGTGCGCGTTGCGGGTTCAGAATGCCGTCTTCTTGATGTCGATGTCTCCCACGCGTATCTAGTGATATCCGTTGTGTAGGTCAATTTTGCTGAAAATTTGAGGCCCTCGGAGTTGTTCAAGAAGTTTGTCAGCTTGGAAAAGAGGGTAGCGGTTCTTGATCGTAGCGTTGTTCAATGCCTGATAATCCATGCACATCTACATCTCGCCAATTTTCTTTTTTACAAACAATACTGGTGCGGCGTATGTTGAAGTGTATTGGCAAATGAACCCCTGACCGAGCATCTCGTCGAGCTGATTTCTCAGCTCCTTTAGCTTGTGACTGCTCATCGGAGAGGCCCCTCAAACGGTTGCTCTACTCCCCGCCTTTAGCTTGATGCGATGGTCGATGTCTCGCTGAGGAGGTAAAGTCTTCAGGAGTTGGTCGGGAAAGACTTTCGCAAGCCCTTGGATGAGGGGTGCGAACTCTTTGGGTACCATCGCAAACTTTTTTTATGCCAATGAGGCTGATGAGGTCAATGATGAGTCAGCAGCTGTCACTTCCACTTCTCTTATTGGCACGAGATGTATGAGCCACGCATGAGCTCCTAGTCGTATACATTGCTTGGCCACGTTGAGCTGTGTCTACTGCACAAGTTGTCACTTTTTGACTTCCGCAAATTCCCCTGTTGCTTCAACCTCCACTGCTTACGTTGCCCGCTTCCGTCGCCCACGCAGAAGTTGTCATTTGGCGCCGTCGATTTTCACGTAGACGTAGCCGCTGTTCCACATGACCTGCGAATTGTGCCGGTGTAGGAAATCTCATCAGAGGATTTTTTCATGATCGCTCATTACACAAGACCTCCAAACCGTTACACCTCTTATTTTCCCCACTTATAGTCATAGTGGTTCTCGGATTCTCCATTTTCCTCCAAACACCCCTGGTTTGGTCCGTAAACCCAGCTAATGAACCATGTCATTGCTTACGAAGCTATGTGAAGCTCCTCCATCGAATAGTGCAAGCACCGTTATGCAAATTTTGCATCCTCGAGGCTGAATCTTTAGCAGTATCGCCGGTTGGTCGTCCTCGTACCCATCGTTGAACTCCTGATCTCTTAAGCCCTCTGCAACGGCGTGGGCCATTCAGATGGGCGATTGTTCTATGCATACTGCTCCTGTCGGACAAGAGTTGCACCTTAAACTCTTGACCTTTACGGTTTCCCGACTCATTTTTATGTGACTTCCCCCCCTTTCTGGCCTGCTGCTTGCTTCAACAATTGTGAGGGATGTGCTTGACTTTTCTGTAGTTATAGCATATCCACGTATCTCTCTAGTCGTCGGTGTTGAGTTCCATCATAGTCGAGGAGTCTACTGATCGGTTTTTTCTATTTCCATGATAACAGTGGTTCGAAGATCGTAAGTCATAGGATTCTTGGACCCGAGCATTGTAGTCGGTGCTGACGAACCTTGCTCCTATCGCGATCATGTGTGGCAAGTCGTTCAAGATGGCGAAGAAAGCGATTGCTCTCCGGATATCTCCCTTGAAGCCGTTGTAGTAAAACAGAGTTCGTCGGGGGTAATATCTACTCCGGTACTAGTCTCGCAGAATCTCCACATGTACTCTGCCACGCTAAACTGCTGACATAGACGCTCGAGCTTGTACCATATGTCAAAAATCTCGTTCAGTCATCCAACGCGTGCAAGCATCGTGTGCAAAAATTCATTCCAGGCTGTTGGTGGCGTTAGCTTGTCTTGCCACTTTGATGTGCTCCAAGGGTAGAACACCTGCATTCGACTAGTTGATGTGCTCCAAGGGTAGAACGCTTGCATTCGGCGATGTGACATGGGCGTAGTTGGCCGTCGGTGAGGCCCCGCCGGTCTCCCGTTGCCGTTTGATGGTCTTTAGGTCAGACCACCAACTTGCGCCGTGCAACGCAAAAGCGCGACCACAAGGTCAAATTTGTTTTGATCGTCGTTGTCCCCATCAGTGGTGAAGTACACCTCCAAAATCGTTAGCCACATCCGAACCGTTGGCCCTTTTGAGTTTGTAGGATCGAACAGTTTTGGTGGAGCCGGACAAATCATGGGTTCGCTCGAGTGTTGGGAATTTCTCTTTGTTGTGATGCTGTCAGCCACACAAAGTTGTACAGTTGGTTGTGACCACTTGGCCGTGTCCATGCTCATGCAGATCCATGAGGCGGACCCAGCTGGAGACGGAGTCACCTGAGGTGGTGTTCCACCCGCTGGAGGCATCCTGGTAGCCTACCTGGTGTACCGGAGGGTTGCCACGACCTACGGACTACGTTTGGAGACCTTCAGGATTTTCTCGGTGGACAGCCCTGCCAGGCTGATTTGCATGTTTATTTTCTTACACTCTCCGGCTACTGCCGGACATAGGCGTGTGACCATTCTTTTTGTCTTGCATCCGTAGGATCAGACGGCGCTCCGTTTGGACGCCTGTGCGCAGAGTTATGGCCAAAACAGTGGTTTTGGGCCGGTTCAGGACAGACAGGTGCCGCCGCGTGCGCCACCCGCTGTGAGCCGCGGCGGCTATGTATGCTGTGGACCTGTCATTTGTCATCTCTCTCTGCACATTCACTGCAATGCAGCTTCTGAGACTTGTCTTGTCTCTCCTAGCCTGACCCTTGCTGTTCTCGCATCCGCTTGCATGCTAGTGCGTTAAGCTGACTGGTCTGTGCCGCCACGTCNTCTTTTTGTCTTGCATCCGTAGGATCAGACGGCGCTCCGTTTGGACGCCTGTGCGCAGAGTTATGGCCAAAACAGTGGTTTTGGGCCGGTTCAGGACAGACAGGTGCCGCCGCGTGCGCCACCCGCTGTGAGCCGCGGCGGCTATGTATGCTGTGGACCTGTCATTTGTCATCTCTCTCTGCACATTCACTGCAATGCAGCTTCTGAGACTTGTCTTGTCTCTCCTAGCCTGACCCTTGCTGTTCTCGCACCCGGTTGCATGCTAGTGCGTTAAGCAGACTGGTCTGTGCCGCCACGTCAGCAGCAGCATTGCTAGGAGGCTGTGGTGAATCTTCTCATGGTATCAGAGCAGCGAGCCAGAGCTCGCACAGCTGCGCACCAGAGATGCACTATTTGCAGCAGCAGTGAGCAACAGCAGCAGCAGCCCTGAGTGGCAGCAGCAGCACAGCCCACCGCAGCAGCAACGGGTCCTGTGAGGGGGGGGCCACCACCACGCAGCAGTGGACGCGGCCACGACAGCCGCATCAGTCAACACGGCCGCGGCTAGAGCGATCGCATCCTCTCCACCCACGGCCGCAGCAGACGCAGCAGACGTGGCCGTGACATCAGCCGCAGAAGCAGCAACGACGGCGGCAAAAGGGAGCAGTTGCGGCAGCAGCAGCCGCGCCAGTGGCAGCTGCCGTAGTAGCAGCAGTCGCGGCCTTGGCGGCAGCCGCAACAGCTAGTAGCGGTAGCAGCAGCCGCGGCAGTAGCCAGCAGCCACGGCAGCAGCTAGCAGCGGCTGCGGCAGTAGCAGCAGCAACCGCGGCTGCTGCAGCAACAGCGCAGCAGTGCAGCGTAGCAGCGCAGCGCAGCAGCAGCGCAACGCAGCAGGGTAGCGCAGCAACAGAGTAGCAGCGGCAGCGCAACAGCGCGGTAGCAGCAGCGCAGCGTAGCAGCAACAGCACAGCAACGCAACAACACAGCATCACAGCAGCAGCACAACAGCAGCGGCACAACAGCAGCGGCAGCGCAGCAGTGCAGCAGTAGCAGCGGCAGCAGCGCACCGCAGCAGCGGTAGCGCTGTAGCAGCATAGCAGCGCTGCAGCAGCGTAGCAACACAACGCAGTAGCAAAGCAGCAGCAGCGCAGCGCAGCAGCATCGGCAGTGGCATCGACGACGCCCGCAACCCACTGCTGACGTCAGCAGACCCCTGCTGACGTTAGCGGTGAGTATGCTAACGTCATCACAGACTTGGTGAAATTTTTGACAAAAAGTCAATTTTTGCCAGTGTTTCAATTCCTCGAGAAACGCTGACGGTTCTGTGTTCGGACGACTTTTGCACTACCTCAGCATGGAGTCAAGCAGCTCCAAGGGCAAGGAGCTGGAAGACACCGTTACGAGCGGGGCCCGTAGCCCACGCTCAAAGGCGATTGACTTCCTGTTGGTGGAGTAGTCATCGCTCTGCCAGCGCCAGGATGAGTAGTCAGCGATTCTACGGCAGATCCGCGATGCCTTGGTCTCTCTGTCTGGGACACTGGGACATCAGCCCGAGAACGAGAGAGAGGCAACCCCATCGGGCCGGGAGTCTGCCGGTCCCGCTACCGCTCCTGCGCAGAGACGAGAGTCCATTGTCGAGGAGTGGGATCAGGTTCCACCTCCCACTGGGGAGGATGCGCTTCGCCGGCTGATGGAGCAGATGAGTAGCCAGCGCATTGAGACGCCGGCGCCCAGTCCGAGGGGATAGCAGTAGCAGCAGCAGCAACAGCAGTCGGAGCGACAGCAACAGCAGTAGCAGCAGCAGGCCGACCAACGTCAGGCCTCGGGTGCCGCTGGGGGAGCAGCGTTGATGTGCCTCATGCCCTTCCCACGTCCGCTCCTAGCACCGCCTGAGGTCCAGCTCCCCACGGAGCGACGACCTAAGGACTTCGAGACTTCCCTGCCTCGCTACGACAGCAAAGCGGGGTTTGACTGTTGGGAGGTGCTGTTTCAGGTATGGGCGGACGCGGAGGTGGTCTGGCCCTACTACCACAGCCAGTACTAGACGGCTGATCTGCTCCAGTCCCTTACAGCAGCACGTGCCATGCGTGGACTGCTATACGCAGTTCCGCAGGAGACAGTGGTCGACTTCCGCCCTTTCCTGGGCGTGCCTGGGACTGGAGCAGGCGCAGACCCGCGCCGCGGCTGGGAGCTGGCGCTGACCCCATTTGCAGCTGAGACTCACGCGACCCGATCCGCGCGCCTTCGCAAGTTCCACTCTCTTCATCAGGGATCCTCGGAGTCAGTAGCTGATTACTGGCGTTGGGCCATGCGCCTCTACACTCGCCTGGGCACCGGAGGCGGATCTCAGCTCTGGGCGCTGGACACCATCATGCTGGGAGTGCGCCCTGAGCTCACAGACACCTTCTCCCGCCTCGACCAGGATGTCCTCGCGTCCATGTCAGACACCTTGCAGCTACTGCCCTGGACGTAGCGGTACTTCATTCAGGTCGCGACGGCTGACGAGGCAGCCCGCGCGCATCGGCAGGGCGCCATGGTCGCAGCAGCAGTGGGAGCGACGTCCTCTACGCCTTCCACACCGTCGTCC
>SZWC01018455.1:18920-30553 GCA_023375785.1 Penium margaritaceum
ATTACTGGCGTCGGGCCATGCGCCTCTACACTCGCCTGGGCACCGGAGGCGGATCTCAGCTCTGGGCGCTGGACACCATCATGCTGGGAGTGCGCCCTGAGCTCACAGACACCTTCTCCCGCCTCGACCAGGATGTCCTCGCGTCCATGTCAGACACCTTGCAGCTACTGCCCTGGACGTAGCGGTACTTCATTCAGGTCGCGACGGCTGACGAGGCAGCCCGCGCGCATCAGCAGGATGCCATGGTCGCAGCAGCAGTGGGAGCGACGTCCTCTACGCCTTCCACACCGTCGTCCGCCTTCACCCCCACCAGCTCCACCTCTCCCTCTCCCGCCTCCTCCCCTGTTGCTCCGACAGCCACTGCAATAGTCGTGAAGGGGAAGAAGGGGAAAAGGAAGAAGGGACCGCAACAGCCTTCTGGTGGCACCGGACGGGCTGTCCGCTGCCACAACTGCGGCGGACCTCATCACTACACTAAGTGTCAGCAGGAGCTGGACTGGGCGAGGATCACCCGCGGTCTTCAGACAGCCCACGAGGAGCGGATCCGCACTGGAGCAGTAGCCCGTGTTGTGGCGACCTCGGGTGCAGCACCGGCGACAGGCCCGCCGCCATCCGGAGGGAGCACCACCCCGGACCCGAGGGACCAGACCATCGCAAAGCTACGTCGACTGCTGGCACTTCGCTCTCAGGGAGGTGCAAGTATGCTTTCATAGCCGAGTGGTCCACAGATTGACTGTCCATCTGTGTTTGTTGCACGTGGTCATGCTTGTGGGGGGGCTTCGTCGCCTGGTGAGGATGAGTCTGACAGCACAGAGTGGTTGGATGAGTCGCATCGTCGTGCATTGTCCCGTTGTCCTGCCACAACTGCTGAGAGTCTAGCGGAGGCAGCGTGCTCCTTTGCTCGTTGCACTGTGACCACCACAGATCGTGAGGCGAGTGGCCATTGGATCATTGACTCCGGGGCCACTCACCACATGACCTGTGACCGTACCGCCTTTGTCGTGCTTGGTCCTCTTGGGTCTGTTCGGTCAGTGCGGACAGGTTCTGGGCAGTCACTACCTGTTCAGGGGACAGGGGTCGTACGGTTTGATGGTCCTCGGGTCCCGTGTACCTTTCTGACGTGCTTTTTGTGCCTGATCTTGAGCTCAGCCTGCTCTCTGTCCGTGCCTGCACGAGGATGGGTCTCTCTGTGCACCACTCCTCTGATGATGCCACGATCACAGCACTTGACAATTCCACCGTTGTGTTGCATGCCACTGTTGTGGATGACCTGTATCGCATAGCGCACTGCTCTGCCTCTGCCTCTTCCCCTTGCTCGTCTGCTCACGTCTTTGTCACGGGGGTGTTGTCTCCTGACCACCAGCGCCTGTTTCACCGGCGCCTGTGTCATGTGGGCACGGACACTGTGTCCAAGCTCATCCGGACACAGCCCGCCCTCGGTCTTGACGCGGCTTCCTTCGAGAAGCTGCCTAAGACCGACTGTCTCTTCTGCGCTTAGGGTAAAATACATCGCTGCACTTACCTTGCCTCCGTCACTCGCGCGTAGCATCCCCTGGATCTTGTCCACTCGGACCTCCTCGAACCTCTACCTATCGAGTCTGTCGCTGACCGTGGTCGGTATGTCCTTACCCTCACGGATGACTTCACCCGCATGCGGTGGGTCTACTGCCTCCGCCACAAGAGCGATGCCGCTCTTGCCGTGCGCTTGTGGCTTGTGATGGCTGAGGGTCAGTCTTGTCACTCCCTTCACACCTTCCGCTCTGACCGTGGCGGTGAGTATCTCGGTGAGCTGACCACTCACTTCGCCGAGCTTGGTATTTGTCACCAGCTCTTGGCGCCTGCTATGCCACATCAAAACGGTGTGTCTGAGCGCTGGAACCGCACCATGGAGGATGCGGTTCGCGCTATGCGCGCTGAGTGCGGTCTCCCGGAGTCCTTCGCCTTCGAGGGCTTCACCTACATGACGTGGGTCTGGAACCGCCTCCCGCATGGTCCCTTGCCAGACCACGTCACCCCGTACGAGCTGTGGTTCGGTCACCATGCGGATCTCAGGCTTGCTCGCGTCTGGGGTTCCTTGGCTTGCGTCTGGTACACCGAGGACCAGCAGGGGTCCAAGGTCTTTCTGCGCGGCCGGATGTGTGCCTTCCTCGGTGTCTCCCCGCGCTCCAAAGCGTGGCGTTTCTGGGATGCAGGACGACACCGCATTGTTGAGTCGCGCGACGCGCTGTTCTTTGAGGCACTGTCGTACCGCGACCTGTCTTCCATTCTCACCCAAGCAGCGTCTCACATTCCCACTTATGAGGCCTCCCGTCGGCTGGGGGAGTCTGCCCCACAGGGTGAGTCCGTCCGGGGTGCCTCCGGGGTGGGACCGTCGCTAGTCACCATTGACCCGGCTATCATTGCTATCGGGCCTGTGGTCACTACGCCTGCCCCGCTTGCGCCTGCCGCGACTGCATCGCCCGTGCCTGCCACGACTGTCTCGTCCGCACCTGCCGCGACTGCCTCGTCTCCTGGCTCGCCTGCCCCCGCGGTGCCTGCCTCACCTGCAGGAGCTACACCTGCCTCGCCGGCGGGCGTTGCACCTGCCTCGCCTACGGGAGCTGCACCTGCCTTGCCTACGCCTGCAGTGCCTGCCTCACCCGCGCCCGCTGCGACCGCCTCGCCCACGCCTGCCGTGACTGTCTCGCCCTCGCCTCCAGCGCCTGCTTCACCCGCGCCTGCCGCCACTGATTCGCCTGCGCCTACAGCGTCTCCAGACACAGCGCCTGCCCTCCCTGTGCCTGAGCCGTCGGTCAGCTCAGACTCTAGCTACTCCCGTGGGCCAGGTGGACGTCTCCGCCCACTGGCCTCACGTGCACCTCCGACTGCGGTTGCACCACCCAGACGACGCACGCGCAGCGTGAACAGTGGTGACCCTGGCACGAAGGCTCTCGCCCTGAGTGTCTAGGGCACCTACACAAAGGTGCACCCAGCCTGTCCCATTGGGCACTAGCTGATCGCTGACGAGCATGAGGCTGCGCAGGCAGCTGCCGCTGACCTGGCTGTGGTCCATCCGACCCGCGAGGCGTGTGTCCTGGCCACTCGGAGCTCTCCTTTGGCGGTTCCGGATCCAGACACGTTGAAGGAGGCGCTCTCAGGAGATGATGCTCAGCAGTGGCGAGCCGCCTGTGAGGACGAGCTCAAGGCCATCCGGGAGCATGGAGTCTTTGAGCTGGTCGACCGTCCTGAGGGATGGAAGGTCGTGCAGGCCAAGTGGGTCTTCCGCAAGAAGGTGAAGCCTGACGGCTCACTGGACCGCTACAAGGCTCGCTTGACTGCCAAGGGGTTCTCTCAGGTTGAGGGGGTGGACTTCACTGACACCTTTGCCCCTGTTGGCCGCATGAACACAGCTCGCGTGCTGCTTGGTGTAGTCGCCCATCATGACTGGGAACTGCACCAGATGGATGTTAACAATGCGTTCCTCCATGGCACCTTGGAGGAGGAAATCTACATGGTCCAGCCACCTGGGTTTGAGGTCGAAGGCAACAAGGTCTGGCGCTTGCGCAAGGCCTTGTATGGTCTGAAGCAGTCGCCTCGGTGCTGGAACCAAGAGATCACTCGCACCCTCACGCAGGCTGGATACGTCCAGAGCGACGCCGATCCGTCACTCTTCATCTGACGGACAGCCGAGCACCTCATTGCCATTCTGGTGTACGTGGACGATCTCCTGATTGCGTCTCCTTCACTGGAGGCTGTGAAGGAGGCCAAGGCAGTCCTGCAGGCCGCCTACAGGATGAAGGACCTCGGTCCAGCGGCTGTTTTCCTCGGGATGGAGATTGTGCGTGACCGTCGTCGGCAGACACTCCTCCTCCATCAGGCTCGATACGCATAGGTGGTGGGGGAGCGGTTTGCTGACCTCCTTGCCGCTGTCCCCACGGCCTCGTCACCCATCACTCCCGACGGGCAGGACGCTCTGAAGGTGACAGACCCAGCCGATCTGGGCGAGGCTGTGGACGTGACCCTGTACTTGCGCATCATTGGCTCACTGATGTACTTGGCCATGACCACGCGTCCCGACATTGCGTTCGCTGTCAACCTCCTCGCACAGTTCAGTCAATCCCCTTGGGCTCGTGCTCTGCACGCAGCTTTGCGAGTCATCCGGTACGTCGTCTCCACACCGTATCACGGTCTCTGCTTTCGGAGTTAGTGCTTGGTTGTGGTAGATGGCTACACCGACAGCGACTGGGCGTGGAGTCCTGATGGACACAGCCGCACGGGTTACGTGTTCCTACTTGGTGGCACCGCTGTGTCTTGGCGCAGCGGCAAGCAGGGGTGCATTGCTCGCAGCTCCTCAGAGGCTAAGTATGTTGCTCTGGGCGCTGGCGCCGTTGAGGTAGTGTGGCTGCAGCGCCTGTTTCAATGTTTGGGCCAGTCGGTGCCTACCATCATCCTCCGCTGCGACAACCAGAGTGCTCTCAAGATCGCTGAGAACTCTAGTGTGTTCCACGCACGCACAAAGCACATCGCTGTCGAGTATCATTTCGTGCGCGATCTGGTGGAGCGGCAGTTGATTTCCATCGTCTGGGTGGGCACAGACTTGCAGCGCGCTGATTTTCTGACCAAGGCACTGGCTCGTGGGAAGTTTCTCGGGGCTGTTCGTTCCCTCGGTTTGCGACCCCTGTCTGAGAGTGGGTGACTGTTCGGGTCTCTATTGAGCACTCTGTGTTGCACCGGCATGCGTTCTGCATGTGTATGGACATGTATACCATCGGGTCATGGGGGAGTGTTGTGATGCTGTCAGCCACACACAGTTGTACAGTTGGTTGTGACCACTCGGTCGTGTCCATGCTCGTGCCGATCCCTGAGGCGGACCCAGCTGGAGACGGAGTCACCTGAGGTGGTGTTCCACCCGCTGGAGGCAGCCTGGTAGCCTACCTGGTGTACCGGAGGGTTGCCACGACCTACGGACTGCGTCTGGAGACCTTCAGGATTTTCTCGGTGGACAGCCCTGCCAGGCTCATTTGCATGTTTATTTTCTTACACTCTCCGGCTGCTGCCGGACATAAGCGTGTGACCAGTCGTTGTGTCCGTCTTTTTGTCTTGCATCCGTAGGATCAGACGGCGCTCCGTTTGGACGCCTGTGCGCAGAGTTATGGCCAAAACAGTGGTTTTGGGCCGGTTCAGGACAGACAGGTGCCGCCGCGTGCGCCACCCGCTGTGAGCCGCGGCAGCTATTTATGCTGTGGACCTGTCTTTTGTCATCTCTCTCTGCACATTCATCGCAATGCAGCTTCTGAGACTTGTCTTGTCTCTCCTAGCCTGACCCTTGCTGTTCTCGCACCCGCTTGCATGCTAGTGCGTTAAGCTGACTGGTCTGTGCCGCCACGTCAGCAGCAGCATTGCTAGGAAGCTGTGGTGAATCTTCTCACTCTTGACGAGCACTACTTCACGCACGCTTACATTGCGAATAGCCTCCATCGTGAAGTTGAGTTGTTGCAGCAGATGGTTGTTGATTCCTTCGAGTGCGGAGATCCTATTTGCCAAATCCTCGTTGATCTACGCCTCTCATCCCATGCCACCAGTCGTCCCTGTCGTCGTTATCAAGGTTGTCGGTTGGGACTGCTCGTTTGTCGTGGTTTGGTCTGTGACTGGATTGGTCGTCGAAGCCGTTGGTGTTCTTTCAGCTACCGCAAAGCCTAACACGCCAGAATTCATTGTCACGTCAGGGTTTGCGTGCATCGGCACGTTCTGCTCCTCAATTGCCGAAGTCGTCGTCGAAGACCCGCTACTGGTCGTCGGTTGCACTCGCTTGCCTCACGCCTTAGTCGCAAAGTCTGCACTGTCTTGACATACGAGACGCGCTGACGGCTTGTGCGAAGTAGTCCTTCGGATGGGTTAAGCAGTCAGATGCCTCTCTTGCACTATTGCACTTTGATACCAAATGTTACGCTGAACGGATTGTACATGGTGAACAGGTAGAAGTTATGAGGCAAAACACAACTTAGAATTTGGGACACTTGAGATATTTAGAATTAGCGGTAAACATACTTTAATGGAAATTCTCAAAATGATCGAACATATTTATACAAGTCTTGAGTTACGAATGAAGAATAGTCGGGGTCGTTGGGTCGATTGTCGAGCGACGCATGCGGAGTCGCGTTGTAAGTGGTCGGATTTGAGAAGGTCCACCGAGGAGTCGGGGTCTTCAAGAATCGACAGTGGAGATGCGAGATGCATCTTTATCAATCCAGACTCTTCTTGGTGCGTCGTGGAGTCAACCAAAAGGTCGTGATACTTCTGTTCGCAGGTTCGCGAGAGTGGTGGAAGCTGTCGGAAGGTTCGAGAATATCCACTGAGGACGGGGAAGTTGGCCAGTTTTTCCTCAATTGTCGAAGTGAATATCACGGTTCTCGCAACATGATGGGCTGTTTGTGTAGTAACAGAAATGCCCACTCGGAAAGATTAGGGACTTGTGTACGTCTGGTATGTAACAAACCAGTTTTTAGGAGCATACATTCCACCATACCCACTATAATTTGAGTTAGGTATAATTCTGCAACATTTGTAGTGAGCTGTTGAACGACTAGGCCAAAACCTTTAGATACATAGTCTGTTGACCATTTTTTATGCCCGCCGTGCTATGCGTTGTCGTATTTTAGGTACATGAAGTTCCTACAGTTTGCTTCTCTCCACCTTGGAATGTAGTTTGAGCGGAACGTGGATGGTTCATAACGATGAGATGCACAGCAGAGTACGATTAGATGAATCGGGATAATTGGATGTTTGAGCTCAGAAGCAAGTTCATTTCACTAGTAAGTGCTGGACATGTTGATCGCATATGTGCATTAGTAAGAAATATAGTGAGGCATATGTTGGGTTCAAGGTGCTTGAGTCCGGTGACCCATGTGACGCAGCGTTGTGAGTGGTCGATTCTAGGAACTTCGGTGGGGAATCCTTCGGTTCCACGAATGTCGAAGCACGCTGTTTTCTCAAGTATAAAGAGTGGCACATTTTGTGCCAACCCCTTTTTTATTCGGCCTAATTCCGCTTTACCCACTGTTTGCACCAAAGTTTTGTTGGCCATTTATTGCACAAAGTGACTCAAGTTGACTCAGAACTAAATGAACACAATAAATGATTACTTTATCCACTTTTCTTGGAGTGCACCAGATCGTGCGTACCATGCCCACAGTCATCAACAAATACTTGCCACACTGGTCAAGGATGACTCATTTCAGAACTATGGGTACTGCAACGGCACCTGCGGAAAGCTTGGTCGACTGGGCTAAAACCGTGGTAATTGAGGGTCTTTGACCCTTAACTTATCCATCCGTCACCCCACAAACCTAGACCAGGTCAAGCCACGTGGCACACTGGCGCTACATTCCTCCCATTTAGGAATGGACCCGCCCTTGGTGTGCATAATGGGTGTTGAACCCCGGCGCTGTGATACCAGTGCAAGGGTACTGACGGAAAGCTTGGCCGAATGGGCCAAATCTGTGGTAATTGAGGGTCTCTGACCCTCAAATCATCCCATCTCTTGCCCCAAAGGTCTGGACCAGGTCAAGCTGTGTGGCACACTGGTGCTACAGGTACGAGGAAAAATGTTTTTTACCCTTTAATGCTCTCAAAGGGGATTTCTACAACCCAAAGAATCGAACCTTGATCAAGGTCCCCAACAGTCAACGGATGCTAAGTACGAGTCAAGACATATGTTATGTTGAAAAGGATTCATCCACCCCTACTCTAAAAGCCCATAAGTGAAGGGGGTTAGAAATGCAAAAGCCAGTGCGAAGGTGAAATCATCCTCATATAGTCAATGTCAAATTGTCTGCCAACAAAGCAAAAACCACCACAATCAAATGTTAATGTGAGCAAGGTCAAATCGGAATGTACTCTTCACACATCTCGCTCATACGATACGTTGCTAAGTGGACGGTGCCATTGTCACCCACGTGTGTACGGCGCCACATGGCAGGTATTCCAAGAGCAAGAAACATGTTGTCAACGTCACCCACTCAGATGACATGCCTCCCCTCGACGATCATTTGGTTGTAGGTGCATTATAGTCAAGCTTTTTTTTCATCCCCTCTTCATGTGTTCAGTGCCCTTGCATGGTTTGCGATGGCGGTCGAGCACAGAAATTCGGCCAACCACAATGTTGTTTGTTCGTCCACAGTTGTCATCCGTATGGGTTGTGACAATTGAGCCATTGCTCATGCCTAGTCGTCGTGTCTAGCAATGTTGATTGCTTTTCGCATGTAGACTCTACCTTAGGGGTGGAACTCCTCCTCACACTGACAGCAGTGGGTGTGCCAAGTTCATATGGCGCGTAGGCTGGATATTCCGACAAATTGTTTACATTGTTATACCCGCTTTTGCCGACGATGGCCGCCATTCTTTGTGCCTCACAAGGTGAACACACAGGCGAGGACAAAACAATCTGCCACCCATGGACCTCCTTTCGGTAACCCGAGTGGGAGGAGCATGAGCACAACTGTCATATCAGTGTTCAAAAGTGCATGATTTCGCGCTCTCCTAAGCGTGTTGAAGAGTAGAAAACATGGATTGGAGGTAGTCAATGTGTGCATCTGTTTCAGGTTTCTTGTGTGGGTGGATTGAACCCACTACCGTACTAATACTTAAAAGGTTGAGGCAAAAAGTGAAAAATATGAAGACAAATAGTCGTGGAGCTATATGAATTACACACAAGGAGAAAAGAGAAAATCCGTGCTTGACGCAAGGACATAATGTTTTTTTAGGAGGTCCGTCTCGACCCCGACAATGTGCGTGACGAAGGAAGATTCGAAGTTTGAACTTCGAACTTTGACACCGACGTGTGCAGTCAGTCCGCGAAGCGAAATTACTACACATGTCGGTGTTGTACCCGAGGTCTGGTGCAAAGTTGCCATAATTGCCTTGTATGTGCCAGACACATGCGAGGGAGGCTAGGGACAAAACATGAAATCCAGACGTGACACAACGTAGGGACAAGGGCATATATACCCTACTGATCATTTAATTCGACTATTTAGTTAAAGCTATTTTTGGTTTCCTTGAATTCAACATGGGTTCAATATCAGGGGTAGTACCTTTGGATTCGACGAACCCTCACCGGCGGTACGTTAAATTCAACGAGTGGCCTCGCGGTATTTCGTGGTGGTCTTCATATTCGACGAGTTTTCTCAGTGTCGACTTGACAGATCGCACGAATGAACGTGCGATCTGTCAGATTACCTACTACTTCATGCATGGTAAGTCCACGTGGTCGATACTGGACCTCGTGGATTGACCCCAGCGTGCGCTTGGCATGGTTGAGTGATTCAAATCACCGAACCATGCATTGCACAAGTGAGGTCGAACTGTCTCCGACGGAATCGTCAGAGACAGTTTCGAGCTGAAACTCGTCAACTATTTCTTTTTTCTAATTTCGAAACAAGCAAGCTAGACACCCAAAAATGAAAAATTGCATGTAGCACCTAAATTTTGATTGTTTAATTTTGCAATTATTTTGGGTATCCCTTCATATTTGATGAAAAATGAAATTCGGCGTAAATGAACCCCTAGAAAAAGATTAATATCGAATATCAAGATCAGTAGGGTAGGTGACTTTATTTGGGACAAAGCCAAAAATACGTGAAAAAAATCATTAAAACACCTTTTAGATACTAGTACAGTAATTGTGTAACTATGACATCGCATTCAACTGGGTTGGATCTGTTGCTACGTCGAAGTACGCTATCCGCTTACCACGAAGCCTTGTATGTTGTTGTCAAAGTCCATATGCATCTTTCCAATGTTGTCATACTTTCCCTCTATGCGGGGTCGCCTGCTCAGGACTCTCCTCCGCCCCCAACAGAAACAAGCGGCACGGACCTACAAGCCACTCTTGTTTCACGCACACGCAACCGTAAGGGAAGAAGCACGGAATTCCCTGGCGCACAAGCATTCCGCAACATGGAAGCGTGTCATTAATTGGCCCAAGATTTTGCTGTGGGCCGCGGCATGCTACTGTCGTGGGTCCGTAGCAAGCTAACCAATCTAGGGGCGCGCTGCGGTGAGTGGAAGACCGCATGTTGTATATGGCTCCTCAAGGCATGCTACCAATGCAAGCATGACAATGTCAGATTCATTGAGTACGTCGATGGCCACAAGAACATACCTAACACCAAAAAGGGCGACACGACGTGCCGTACCGCATGGGTGCTCCGTCACATCCAGGGAGTGAAGAAGAGGTAGTCAAGAGACTCCAAGATGCTGCAACAAATTATCAAGGCCTACACCGCCGAGAAGGTCCATTATCCGGCCGCCTACCGAGCCAAGGAGACAACCCAGGAGAATCTCATGGGCGAGAAGACGTCATGGTTTCTGTTCTCGGCCTACATCGTCGAGGCTCGTATGCTTTGGTTTTAATCACTTTCTATAACATCTTCCTTTTCACACAGGCTGTTTGTGTTACTGAGTTGCTATGCACTATAGGGCTTGCACTTGAAGAGGGTGGACCCCTGGACTGTCACGTGCATAGAGTAGGATAGGAACGAGCCCTTTTGCTGGGCCTTCAGCACACCCAAGGTGTGTCGAGACGGTTGGAACCATATCCAGTGTCTAGTCACCGTAGGAGTAACTTTTAGGGAAAATGGCTTCAAATAAGCATTGCTTATTCCACAATACAAAGATGCCAACTACCACTCTATTTTGAGGTGTGGATGCTTTGTGGCCAGAAAGACAATGATTATCGGATGTGTTTTTTGTAGTGGCTATCGCCGGCATATCCCACCACTAGAGGCAGTGGCACATCTATCGTCTCCGACCGTGACGGCGGACTGCTAGCAGCTGTTGTCCGTGAGTTGTCAAGTGGAATTCTCACATTCGAATGGCACCTGTACTCGTTCTATGGCTTTGCACAGCTTTAGGATGAGTTTGGCATGCCACGATTGATTGTCCTCAAACTTGCAAGACCTTGACGGTTGTCAACTAACTACACCACCGTCATTGGAAGTTCACGAGTGTTGGACAATTGGAAGTCTGAAAGTTGTAGATCCTTCACCACAATAGTAGTTTTTTTTAGATATGCCACCCAAGTGGAGGTCGAGTAACTTTGAGGACAGTGTGAGCTACTCGTGCTATGCCAAACTTAGCCTTATGTGTGGATGCAGTGTTAATTGGTAGAATGGCATATGTTAGCGCATGACTGTGGGACCATGCTTGTTCCGCTCGCCGATGGTAAGATGAAGAGATATACGCAGCACACACAAGAGTATGACATCATGACAGCGGGTCCACTCTTTGGAACCGTCTCAAGACCTAAGAGCCTCTCTGGTCATGAGGTGGTCTACAATAACAAGAGGTACAACTGCGGCCAATGGGCTGAGTACGGTTTCCATGCCAGCACGCTAACAGCCTCTTGCTCGATGCAAGAGTGAACATAGAGCTTCAAACGCACACATACGTACACACACATACACACACACACACACACACACACACACAAATACACACACACACACACACACACACACTCACACACACACACACGCAGGACACTCACGCATGCCTGCACCCCTAGTTGTACACACACACAGACAAGAACGCATGCATGCATGCACGCATGCGCACATGCTTGCACCCACACACAAACATATACACACAAGCAC
>SZWC01018455.1:31633-51251 GCA_023375785.1 Penium margaritaceum
CCCCCCCCACCCCACCGAGATTCTCATTGGAGTGTCGCTATGGTAGCTAATGTTTGACACCAGTTCGGAACCGCAGGTACAAATGGAGCCAGAACCACGGTTCCCGTCCCAGGTCAGAACCCGCACCGTGGTTCCAGGTCCAGAACTGCGGTACTTGTTGGAGCCGCGGTTCCGGTCACAATTCCGTGGGAGAAAAGATGTGATTCACAATAACTGAAGGGAGAAGTTATATTCATGTATCATCGACGCCCTCAAAGTGTCAAGAGGGCCCCGTGCTGTCAGCCCGCCTCTGAATTCGCAGCTTATAAGCATGTGTCTTCTTGGCATGCCACATCAGCACGAAAGGATGGGAGGTGGGGGAATGCAAAATTTACGTCTGAAAGTTGAAATTCTGAGTGTTATCTGTTGTTATCAAGGAAAAAACATCTAAACGTGTGAACTGAATTTGTTTGTGCATTTGAGCACAGAGACAGCCACTGCAGCTGCTCGGCAGTCCACGTGTTTGCTTCTTAGGCTTCGTTCTGTGCCTTGGCTACAGCCAGAGCTGGCCAACCTTGGCAAGGGGTTCTGCCCAATTCTTACTTGGATTGGAGCTGATGGGTGCTCCTCCTCGCGTCATGTTTTCCTGAAGTTCCAGCCCCCCCCCTCCCAACCCATCCCCCCTGCCCCCCCCCCCCTCCCAGGCCCAACCAACCCGTGATCGCAATACCTGAATTCTGTGATGGTTCCAAAATCAGAATTGTAACCACGGTTCCAGTTCTGGAACCAGAACATCGGTATGAGACTGTGATCCCAAGAGCCTGTAGCAGCACATGTCCTTGTGAAAGGTACCTCCTGAATAAAACACAGTACATTTTTTTCAAGGGTCAGCACCATAAACTTCATACACCGATGAGAGAAGCTTTTGACATTGTCCATGAATGCAAGGCTCCACCACATTCTATGGCATCCCCATCAATCATTTACATCTTTTCATGTGAAAAGAGTTACTTACTTCTTCATTTGTTTGTATGAAGCAATCTACAACGTTTTTCTTTGCCCATGTGGATGCTTTCTGTTTTACACCTGGTGCAGATTCATTGTCCCCCACTGCCCGGATTGTTTCTAAGGCACCAGTGCGTCTCCAAATCAGACATCTGCGATGGGCAGGGAGACTGTCCCGGGGAGCTGACGAGGATGCCGATTTTTGCATCAATCATGTTTGCAAACCAGGCTTTGTCAAGTGCAACAACCGGGGGAAGATCACATGCAAAACTGGAAAGTACTGTTATGGATTGGCCACCTGCTTTGGCTCCCCAGAACCAGAAGATGCAAGCAACGAGGATCTGTCCTTCTGCAGGAACCTCACCTGCCCAGAGGGCATGGTGAAGTGCAAGGATGGGCTTCAGTGTATTTCTGAAAGAGACCAATGCGACGGAACTCCCCATTGCAAGGGTATGTGTGAATGACATTGAGAAGGGGGAGGCGGTCAGGGTTGAGTTTGGTGCGAAGCGGGGAGGAAGGGGGGGGGAGGGGGGTGGGGTGGGGGGGGATGTGGGGGGGATACTCCAGACAGTGCACATGGACATGTATGAACGTCAACAGTGCAGACATCTGCCGAGAAGCATGGTGTGGAAAGAATAGGAGTAATGGAAAACTTGGTCAACATGAGAATTTTTTCCATGATTGTTCTCAATTTCCTTACTGGTCTTTGATGACTCCTATGAATCAGTATGACTCTTCATGGGGCTGGGAATATTCCTGGCCCCATCAAAAGTGATGCTTACCTCGCCGTTGTGTAAAAAATGTATGTGAAGGACGTGGACCCTTTTCATTCCTCTTGCTCATTTGCGGTGATCCAGTTCTTTCACAAATAGTTGTACTTGGCTTGTCTCTTCTTTCTGTCCAACTTTTTCTATGCAGACAGCAGTGATGAATCACAATCCCTATGCGACGAGTCGTTTGACTATTCTGCAACGTCCCGCGTGCCTTGTCCCTCCGGCCGCTATTTCATGGATGACTACTGCAACGTCTGCAACATGGGAGCCAGTCCTGTGTCCTGCCCAGACGGATCTGACCAGTGGGAGACCAGTTGCCATCTTTGGAATCGATCAACGTGCTAATTCCAAAGCGACAAATGCTTCTACTAGAGATTCCCTATGCTTGCTCCATATTGGAAATGAAGGAAGTGGATGATTGAATGTTATCTCCATACCAAGTGAATATACTTGAAGTTAATGCTAGTATTTCCCCTTCTGCTTTTTGCCTCTCTTGAATCACAGAAGATTGGATGGAAATTGCACCTCATCGAATGAGGAGCGGTTGAATATTGAACAGAAAGCAGGAGACTCATCACCGCAGGCGGTACATTCCTTGTGCGCATTGCATAAACCACCCTCTTTGGTGCACTGAAGGCCCCGTGGGCATGACCTCTTTCTTTTTTTAGCTCTCGATGTGAGGCAAGCTTGCAACGGAACCTGGGGAAGAGGGTGAAGTGGGGAGAGGGGGAGGAGGGGGCTCCAGAGTGAGGAATTGGACCACCAAACCGGGATGACTGAGAGACATAGACAGACATTGTGTGCTGGTAGCTGTGTGATTGTTGAACTGGAACGCTCATGATTGAACCTATACAAGGAAAACACCTGAAACTGATTTCATTCCAAGAAAAGGATCAAAGATGAAATCTCACATGTCGTGCTTTTGTCATTTATTTGTGCTCGTAAAATTTTCTTTCTTGTGAAATAATTACAAAATGCCCTTAATTTTCCATTTTCAGAATTTCCTGCAGGCTTGTGTTTGAACCTACAGCAAGGAGATCACAAATGCAAGGATACAGGCTAGTGATTGTTGCTCCAAACACCAGACACATCCTTCAAAGCTTGACCTTCAAAGAGAAAAGATTGAAACATGACAGGAAAGGGTGCACCTGAATCTGTTCTTGAGACCAGAAGTTTGTATTTGAGTTGAATGGGAAGTTGGCCTGAAAATTCAAGTTATAAATCTCTGTGGCAGATGTTCTGGGTGGATTTTGAAAATGAATCCCATATGCCAGTGGGCATAAGAGAAGCTTAGGGTGAGGAAGACCTGAAGAACCAGATCATTTACTGCATCTACCGTGGAAGAGCAGGAGCCCCCTATCCCTCCCCTTCTCCCTCTCCCTCTCCCTCTCCCTCTCCCTCTCCCTTTCCCTGTTCCCCTCTCTCCCCCTATCCCTCTCCCTAACCCCTCCATTACCCCTTCCCTCTTCATCTCCTCCTCCCTCTCCATCTCTCTCCCTCTCCATCTTCCCATCACTCTCCCTCTCCCTCTCCCTCACCATCTCTCTCTCCCATTGCCTCACCTTCTCCATCTCCCTCACCCTCTCCCTCATCTTCTCCCTTGCCTTCTCCCTTTCTCTATTCCTCTCCTTCTCCCTCTTTCTCCCTCTCCCTCTTCCTCTTTTCATCTTCCTCCCAGGAACCTCAAGTTTAGCTCTGTGTGGTCACTTTACACTTGTATCTTTACACAGCGTGATCCTTCCACATTCTGGTAAAAATTTCTTCTCATGAATCATTTATTGCACATCTTTATCATTTCACAATGAATTTTTCTAGAAGACCTCTCTCTCTCTCTCTCTCTCTCTCTCTCTCTCTCTCTCACACACACANTTCTGGTAAAAATTTCTTCTCATGAATCATTTATTGCACATCTTTATCATTTCACAATGAATTTTTCTAGAAGACCTCTCTCTCTCTCTCTCTCTCTCTCTCTCTCTCTCTACAAAGTCTGAAATTTTCACTGTTGATCCTCAGACATGTTGATCCGTGCATTGATCCTGCCTTCTTATCCTCTTCCACTTCCACAGGTGGTGGAGAAGACTCCTTCCTTTTTGGAAAATGCTGGCTAAGGTCTCGGTAAGGCTTTAGTTGAATGCCGTGTATCAGCAGCTAGATAGCCATGTTGTGAGGTAGGCGAAACTTTGTGATGACAAGTATCTGCATCTCCATGTTGACAAAAGGACCCAACCATTTGGGTTTTAGATTTGCACAGTCATTTCCTTGTACTTTGAAATTTACCGAGCTAAGAAGAACATGATCACCAATTCTTAGTGTCAATTCAGTGTCAGTCTGATGTTTTTTGGCAGCTCGCTTCTTCGCCGCTTTTGTTCTATCGGAAGTATCTTGTCCCAAATACTATGAAAGTCTTGTTGCTGGCTGTTGACAGGAGTAATGTTTTATCATCCCAATGTTATACACTACATAACCTATGTGTACTACTCCAACATCTTTACTTCCTAGAGGTTTACTTGTGTTTATGCACTTGTTACAGAACCAGTTTCTCAGTGAACACATGTATTTTGATTTTCAGATTAAATTTTATTTTTTTTAGCAATACCTCAATGTTTCCTTCAGAAAATGTGCAATAGTTTTTGTCTTGCCTTTTTCTGTCCTCCAAAATCCTTGAAGGAATATCTGTCATTCACAATGGTAGCAAAAGAACATGGTTCATTCTTTGTGAGACAACATGACATGGATGATGTTGCTGAATGTTTGGGAGGGCAAATGTTTTTGATTTGCTCGAATTGTGCCCCTCCCTCCCCCGGTCCAAGTGTATCTGGGAAGCGTATCGAGGAGTGTATTGTTGAGATAAAAAAATATAAAATCAGTGTATTTTATGATCTCGCCTCCCCCCCCCTCCCCCCTTGCAAAAACAGTGCAAATGTATTGGGGGAGTGAAGCAAGCAGTGTATCCTACATGATTTAGAGCCAATCACCCCAAATGAATACACTCATCTCGTTGTGAACACCATACATAAGCATACACAAGAGACTTCTCTGGAATTTCTTACCATGCCAATGTGGGAAAATGGAAAATAATTAGAACCTTGTGAGACACAAAGAATCAAATGTTTATACACACAATTTTTGACAAAGGCTTCTCACCTGGAATATCATTCTAGGGAGGTTTCCTTCATTTCTGGTAAGGATACATGGAAAAAGAAGTAACTTTTTTAGGATACATCATACAAGGATTCTTAAACTTTTTTTAGATGCAAAACATTTTCTATGAGAAACATTCTGAAAATCACGGTTTCTACGATTTTTTAATGGTTTCAGCCCTTCCCTCCAGAGCTTACAAATCCATCTGTCGAAGGCTGTAACAATACCTACTTCTGGCTATTCTGAGACGGATTGGTCTCCAGACAACCTCTTTCAAAAACATCAAGAGCCGGAAGGCAAGAGAGGTTCTTCAAGGCAGTGATCCAGAAGTGTTGTTCAATGCAGACCTGTTCTTCCGGTTCTCTCACACACTTCTTTCCCCCCNATCATACAAGGATTCTTAAACTTTTTTTACATGCAAAACATTTTCTACTATGAGAAACATTCTGAAAATCATAGTTTCTACGATTTTTTTATGGTTTCAACCCTTCCCTCCAGAGCTTACAAATCCATCTGTCGAAGGCTGTAACAAAACCTACTTCTGGCTATTCCGAGACGGGTTGTTCTCCAAACAACCTCTTTCAAAAACATTAAGAGCCGGAAGGCAAGAGAGCTTCTTCAAGGCAGTGATCCAGAAGTGTTGTTCAATGCAGACCTGTTCTTCCGGTTCTTTCACGCACCTCTCCCCCCCCCCCTCGATCCCACAAATCATACGTGGGAAGTTGGTGTACAACACATCATGCGTTTATATGGTACACGATTGAATCTGTTCATTTTTTGTCGTGAAACTTATACAAAATGTCTTTTGCGCACTTGTGTACTTGTCTGCCAACATCAAGTGCGATAAATCTACACTTCTGCATGCATTCTCCCTATGCGATTGAGTGGTGGCAGGAGGGGGCGGGGGGGCAGATCCAGTTTTGGGTTCAGCATGCCCTCCCCCACCCCCCTCAAACGGAGTTGTGTATGTGGTGATTGACTGTGCATGACACGTACCATGTAATGGTCCAAGAAGTGTACACTTCTTGGACCAAGATGAATCTAGAGTGACAGTCAACGCCTGCGGATGGATGTGAATTGTGAGCAGTATCATACCTTAATCCATTCAATCACTCATTCTGAGCTCATCGGATGACCTTTAACCATTGAAAAGAGTCTATCATCCAAATGCATTATGCACCACTGAAGACTTGTCCGCATCTCACCGCGGATAGGCCGGGAAGAGGTTCAAAACACATTGCTGTAGGGGAATAGCCCGGGGTGCAAACCCCTAGCTTGCATGCTCCCAGAATCTTCCTACAGATCATTGGCGATAAGCTGTCTTCATGAATTACCATGCCTGCTCTCTTTTGTTGAGCGCTTTTAGAACTTATTCATATTCATGATTCTTTATTTCCTTTTGATTCTAAAAAATGCCCTCATGGAAACTTCAGAAAGGTTGCATAGGAGAGCTTGCATCTTGCTCCACCTTTCTTCACTTTTATTGACACCGACCATGCATGAACACTACCTACTTCTAGAAACAGCAAACCCCGTTCACAATAATACATGGCACCTCTACACCAGAGTCGTTGTGGCGTCAATCACTTCTATTTCATGTTCTCTCCTTACCTCTATTGACCACCCATTGGTACCATAAAATTTACAACAATAGGAGGTCGCATCGAAGCGTCTCTCACCAATCTTGGGGTGGGTGTTGCAGTTGCGGCTGTCACCATTTGTATCACCAGAGAATAACTGGAGAGAGCTATTCTTGAGCAATGGTATGCCTGGTTCTAAGAAAGGCCCAGGAATCTTTGAGTTTGCATTGAGCTGACGGTAGCAGCTGACTTTGATGTCAGCCACAACGGTTTGCATAGCACATGTAGCACCGCCTTCAGCACTTACAGACATACCTTAGGGCAGTATTACTTGAGCCTTTCCTTTTCCACCTTCAACTGGATCCCCGGGGCACCAAATAGTGCAAGTGTGGCAATCCGTACACCTGATTGTGATGTCAGTACATGAGCTGGTTTCTGACAGTGACCTTACTAGATTCAAAGTTTGTGGTGGAATTCCATGTCACATCCAGACCAACTACATCTGGATGCACAGGATTCTCCTTCTCAAAAGCAATAGCACCAGAACCAACATCATCATTTCACAACATGGTGTAGCTGGGTTATATTTCCCAACAATGGCAGTAGGGGAAATAGCATCAAAACTTGGCATAGAAAAACTGATTTGTTTTAAGTAGTGGAATCGTTGAAAAACTGGCATAGTTTGGGCACACAAGTGGCATACTTTGTGCTCGAACTGGAAAACGACCCAAAGTGGCATACTTCCAGACAGAGCTCGGTAAAAGAGCAAGAGAGGCGGGAAAGAGATCACCAGTCCCTCTCCCGTCCCGCCTGACTATCTACAGACTCTCTGGAACCTATCCAGAGGCCAGGTCAGTTACGCTGTGTCGGGAGTCTAACTCGATCACAACGCCTGCATCGGCCTTTCAGTGTACCTGTATACTAACAGAAAAATGTGGACGGAGTGCATACATTCCGGCAGAAATTGGGTAAGCAGCTGAAGTGCTTCAGCAAGTGAAGCAACGGGAGTGGAAAAAAGTGTGTGAGCATGTGCTCCTCTCGGTCCGAGCAGCTGACGTGGCATCCAGCTGAAGAAGCAGAGATATATTCAGCGTGACAGGAATGACCAAAGACTTTGTAAAGAGCCAAGGAATGGCAGATCAATGGTCTACAAGCAAGATCAGAGGATCTGAGCATTTGCATCATGAAGAGTGAGAGCTTAAGCTCGTCTCAAAGCCAATGAATGAGAGATCAACGGAAAGCAGATGGACTGCCACAGATCCAGACGATCTCGTCCATGGATCGCACCGAGGGCACCGGGCATCCGCCAACCTCGGTCTCTCAGTGACTGAAGGCACCGACCGGCTTCCGAGACGCTGGGAGAAGACTCAGGTGGAACAGACAGTCAAGAACCAGCTTTTTCTAGTTGCTATCTGTTATTCCTAGCTATCAGACTAGTAAAAACAGGCACTATTTTCTTTTTTACATTGCTTCATCGATAGTCAACCATTTTGGGCATATAGCCTATCATTGGAATTGGCAGAAGACGAGTCGTGTGTACGTGTACCTTGTGTAACCTCTTGAAAACTGTACAGAGTGTAGTATCAGGCACAAGAATCTGTGCTATGTGTGGATGAAGAAGAGAAGCATGTCAATGAGTCTTGCAGTACCTCAAAGGTCCTGAGAGAAATCTGATGTTTCACATTTGGTATCAGAGCAGGTGGTGCAGACAAGACCACCCACAATGGTCACGATGTCAAGTGGAAATGGTGAACATTTCAAGCTTCCACTCTTTGACGGTGATGACTATGCTACATTTGCCTTCAACATGTGCATAGTGTGTCTCAACTAAGGCTTGTAGGGAGTTGTATCGGACCGACCAACAGGAATGTTACGTGATGGAGCAACAGATGAAGAGAAGTTCACATGGCAATAATGGTGTGGTCAAGGATTTCCTACCTTGGCCATGAAACTAACTGAAAGTCTGAAATTTCCGATCAAAGACAACAACGCCACATTTTGCCCATGAAAGGCCTGGGAGAACGAATCTCAGGTTGAGTCATGATTCTGATGTTGTTCTGTAGACTCCCTTCCAGATACAAGGATACCATCCATTGTCTGCAAACACATCAGGATCAAGGAAACTCAGTCGCAACCCACATTCTAGCAACTCATCAAGCAATAGCCGATGCTGCCGGCACTGCTTGTCCAGCTGCTGGAAGGGCTGCAGCAGCAGTCATTGGAGCTGCCAAAGGTTTTCAAATTCACAGGAAGAGACCATTGAAAAACTGGTCAAAATCAAAGACCTCTATGTAAAATAGAATGGAGGAGAGGCTGCCCTGGCTGCAAAATTTCAAGGCCAAAGGACGAAGAAAACTTCCAGCTACGGTGACAGTTCTCCAGCCAGTCAAAGAGCAATGGCATCATCATCCTCATGCTTTTTACAGTTGCAGGGAACATATTCTCCAAGACCCTATGTACCTCCCGATGACCGAATCTGTTGGACATGCAGAGTCAAAGTGCACATTCAACTGGATTGTTTAAAGAAGTGCCTGAATGGAGGTCGCTTTCAACGACAACCACAATGAACCCAACGACCTCACCACCAAACCTTCCTGACCACAACAGAGCCATCAGGAAGTGCTGCTGTTATCTCAATTATTCTGGCAAAAGTCTCTGCCCTTATGGGAGACATTGCCAGATCTCCAATGGAGACCACTAAATTCTCTTCAATTCAATCCTTTGAGAAGACAGCTGAAGATACTCATTACTTCTCTGCATTCACAAACGATGAAGGCCCTAAGTCACAAGACTTGGAAATGAAGGGAGACGGGGCAGTCTTCAAACAACTGGCTACATGCAAAATTGAAAGTGCATTCCTGGCAGCAGCCGGTCTTCTCGCCTGTATTCTGGACTCTTGCAGCACAAAACACATGACTTTCAAGAGGGAGTGGTTTGAAAAATTCACCCCTTTTCAAAAGCCAAGAGGTGTTTGCGTCGGGGATGGCCGTGTCATTCCAGCATACGGCCAAGGCACAGTACGTGTGAACATACAACTTACGGCAAAGGCTGCTACCAGAACTTTCAAAGACGTTCTCTATGTCCCAGATCTGGCTTTCAATCTACTATCAGTGACTCAGTTGAACAACAATATATTCAGAGTTATCTTTGACACAGAAAAAAACTGCATTATTCTCAATGACAACCATCAATTGGCAGCCCTTGCAACTCGTGTGGGAAATCTGACCCTTCTGGATACAGCTGAAGCATCACCTTCATCTCCCAAAGTCACATACATGGCATTTGTGGCTACTGAAGGATCGATCGAGAACTCCCGTGTCTCAACCATCACAAAACCCAGCACATCCCAACTGCAGTCACCTAAACTCCGGCACAAGAGGCTCGCTCAAGTGAATAAAGAAATTCTACATCACATGGCAAAAAATCAGCTGGTGCATAATCTTCCCAAAACCCTAAAAATCCCCACTACTGACAGTCCTTGCCGTGGATGTTTGACAGGAAATCATAAGAAGGCAAAGTTTATAAGTTACGACAAAACAAGTACAACATCTCCTCTCAAACTCATCTATGTTGACCTCTGCTACGTGCATGAAGCTTCTCTGCCAAATAAAAACTGCTTCCTGGTGATCCTTGATGATTACACTCACATGGTGTTGGTAAATGTGCTGCGCAACAAATCTGAAGTTCTTGACATCCTCATGACATTAGTTGTACTTGTTGAGAACAAGAAAAACCTTACCGTAAAAAATGTTAGCAGCGACAATGATACATAATTCACCAATTCAGATCTCCCAGCCTTTCTATGCAGCAAAGGGCATCCAACATCAACGAACAGTACTATATATGCCACAACAAAATGGACGTGCTGAAAGCATGAATCAGACCCTCCTTGAATGGACAAGGACCATGCTGCACACATCAGGACTCTCCTCAGCCTTCTGGGATGAAGAGCTATCAACAGCAGCTTACATCACCAATCCGCTGCCCACATCCAAGCTCCCTGCAGGTACTGCTACACCATATGAAGCATGGCACGGACATGGCCCATATTTTAGACATCTGAAGATATCTGGTTGTGCATCTCATGCTTGGATCCATCCAGCTGAAAGGAAAAAACTTGAACCTCAATCCAAACGCTGCATTCTTCTGGAGTATGAAGATCAGAGTGACATCTACCGCCTCTGGGATCCAACCACCAGGTCATTCATTTGCAGCCGCTCTCCCATTTTTGACAAAATTTTTGTCGACAGGCCAAGCACTGCAAGCACTCCAACCATGACCACAGTTTTTAATGTTGATCCTCTGGTTGAACCGTCCATCATCTATCGGGACCAGACTCCAACGAACATGACGGTGTTCTACCACCCATTGTACCCTTATCATCTGCTCCATCTGCTCCATCCGCTTCAACTCCTCCATCAGTTTTAAATGCTTGATCAGCCTCAACCACTGCTCCAACTACTAGCAACTCCATTATTATTTGCAGATTGACTTGTGTCACAAAACCTCCCTCTTTTCGTCTCCTGAGATTTCTCAACACCACAGATCACTTGGAAGACTACCTACCATAAAACTGCGCTCTTCTCACCCAATTCATTGATCTCGTCAGCTACAAAGACACCATGCAAAAACTAGAAGCTGGAAAATGGCAACAAGCAGTAGAAGACGATTTTTCTCAGCTTCACAAGTAGAACACCTGGACCCTGGTGCCGATGCAAACCGGTGAGCCCATAGTCACATGCAAATGGGTCTTTCACCGCAAACTGAATTGGTGCAGGAGAGCATGAGCGCTACGAAGCCAGGCTGGTTGCCCGCGGCTACAACCAAATTCTTGGCGTGAACTACAGTGACACATTTGCTCATGTGGCCAAGTATTCCTCCATCCATGTGATCATATCTCTTGCTGCCGCCAAGAACTGGCATCTTTATCAAATGGATTTCAAGTGTGCTTTCTTGAACGGTGATCTTGCCGAAGTCATTTACATGCAATCTGAAAGATTCATCGACTCTTCCCAGCCCGACATGGTCTGCAAGCTCAATCTCTCCCTGTATGGACTCAAACAAGCTCCACGTCAATGGAACATCAAGATCCATATTTTTTAATCTCCCAAGGCCTTTGGCGCCATCATTCCAATCACTCTGTGTAGTTCTGATCTTGTCCACAAGCTCTAGGGGCCATTCTTTATGTCGATGACCTAATCCTGTTTGGTTCTGATCTGACATTGATCTCCACTTTCAATGCTGCCCTCTCAAATCGCTTTGAAATGTCTGACATGGGTCCACTCCGCTACTACCTCTGCATTCAGATTCAACATGACATGCCTCAAAACCTGGTCACTCTCACTCAAGTGACATATGCTCAGCATGTGGCAGACAAGTTTGGACTTGGCAAAGCCTCATCCATCGCTACACCACTTTCCACAAAACATGGGCTCACCAAAACGTCTCCGACAACCGACCTTGCCTGCCCCACGGACGCCAAGCTGTATCCCAACATCGTGGGGTCCCTGATGTATGCGTCGGTTGCCACGCGACCTGATTTGTCCTACGCCATTGGCATTCTCAGTCAAGGCTGTCATGATCCAACAACAGCTCAGGTTGTCGCTGCCAAACGCAGCGTCCACTACCTTTGGAACACGACGACACTCAGTATCCATTACGTCTCCGGTGGTGACAGCATTCTTACCGGTTACTGTGATGCTAATCTCTCTGGAGATCATTCCACCGGAGAATCTACCTCTGGATACGTCTTCATGCTCAATGGTGGACCAGTTGGGTAGCGCTCCAAGAAACAATCTGTGGTTTCTCTCTCTTCCACCAAGGCTGGGTATATAGCTGAGAGCAAAAGCACACGCAAAGCCGTCTGGCTCCGCATGCTTCTGGCCAAGTTAGGCCATGCCCAGCTTGACACCACTCTCATTCACTGTGATGATGAGGGTGCCATCGCCCTCTCTGAAGATCTGGTGCTCCATGATCGCACCAAACATATCCGTCAACAGTATCACTATGTTCGCGACACTGTTGCTGATGGTGAAGTTTGTGTGACCTACATTCCCACTGCAATCCAGACAATGTACATCTTCACCAATTTCAATTTGTTTTGTTGAAATACAACTAAGAAAATCACCCAAGAAACAGTGATGTAATTGCCTGACCAATTAAATCGACAATTTATGCCAGAAAAGCAGCGATTTTTTTATCCCTGGATGGAAGGATGGACTGACAGACAGATGGATGGATGTCCGACGGACTGACGGGGAGACGGGCGGATCGACGGACGGGCAGACGGACGGATCGACAGATGGACAGACAGATGGAAGGAAGGATGGAGTGACGGAAGGACGGGTGGGCGGAGGGACAGAGGGATGGAGGGACGGACGGACGGATGGAAAGACGGACCGAAGGACGGACGGACGGACGGACGGATAGAGACGGATGGACGGACAGACGGACAGAGACGGATGGACTGACGGACGGAAGGACAGACGGACGGGTGGATGGATGGATGAACAAACGGATAGATGGATGGACAGACGGACAGACGCACGGACGGAGGGACAGAAAGACGGATGGATGAATGGACGGATGGACGAACGGACGGACGGACGGATGGACGGATGGATGGACAGACAGATAGACAGACGGACGGAAGGATGAATGGAAGAGCATTCGGACAGCTTGGGGGACCAACGGGCGGCCAGAGGGATGGAAAGATGGACGGACGGACGAACAGATGGACGGACGGGCAGATGGACGGACGGACGGCATGATAGACTGACGGATGAGGGGCAGAAGGATGGACAGATGGACGGATGGATGGATGGGGGGATGGACGGACATGAAGAGGGACAAAGGAACAGAGGGAAGGACAGATGGGCGGATGGACAGGAGTGGGGGCAAGCGGGGAGGGAGAAAGGGAGGGAGGGAGGGAGGGAGGGAGGGAGGCAATGAGGAAGGGAGAGGGAGAGAGAGAGGGAGAGAGAGAGAGAGAGCGAGAGAGAGAGAGAGAGAGAGAGAGCGAGAGAGAGAGAGAGAGAGAGAGAGCGAGAGAGAGAGAGAGAGAGAGAGAGCGAGAGAGAGAGAGAGAGAGAGAGAGCGAGAGAGAGAGAGAGAGAGAGAGAGCGAGAGAGAGAGAGAGAGAGAGAGAGCGAGAGAGAGAGAGAGAGAGAGAGAGCGAGAGAGAGAGAGAGAGAGAGAGAGCGAGAGAGAGAGAGAGAGAGAGAGAGCGAGAGAGAGAGAGAGAGAGAGAGAGCGAGAGAGAGAGAGAGAGAGAGAGAGCGAGAGAGAGAGAGAGAGAGAGAGAGCGAGAGAGAGAGAGAGAGAGAGAGAGCGAGAGAGAGAGAGAGAGAGAGAGAGCGAGAGAGAGAGAGAGAGAGAGAGAGCGAGAGAGAGAGAGAGAGAGAGAGAGGAAGACAATCACAGTTTTCAGTCTCCAGATAGTGGCAACAGCTTCCAAAGACACTCACCTTAGCCGAAGGGTCTGCAAGGTATCTGGCCAACAGCTTGTCAGCTTGCAGAGCTGTGGGAGACCAGTCCGTAACTCCTTCATCACCAGCTGCAGAGGAGAAGAGAACAAAGGCGATGAAACTGTTGAAATGGTATGCACCTTGTCCACTGCCTAGTCGGCTAGCTGCACATATAGACAAGGCATGTACTGCTCTATGGCTTACGCCCCCTTGGTCAGTTTTGAGATGGGCCAGGAATGCACTGCCCATAATGGGTATCTGCCTTGTGGATCATCATGGGTATCATACCTTTTGTGGCCTAGTTGAAACGGGTACTAGAGTTTTAATTGGTAGGTTGTATGTTCAAACCTCACAACGGTTGCACTTTTATTTGTGGCCCAAACTGGGACAGGAAGCTCCTAGGAAGCTTACTAGAGTATGCCTTGAGGATGACACTTGGCGGTCTAAGGACGCGCCAAGTAGGACTGTAGGTTGAGGTTGGCTCCAGTAGAGCCACTACAGGCAGAAGCATTAGCAAAGCTCTGCAAGTACAAAAGCCTTTTCCTTGCATGCATCCATTGACAGTTCTTGCCTTTGAGACTCCTCACAGAGTGTCCAACCAAAGGTAGACACTAAAGACCAATATGCGGACTTTGTGAGGTTTCAAACCAAACAAACCTAAAGTGTGGATCTCTTGTTTGAGGGTGATATGTTATCTTAGTTGCAATACCAAGAGCGGTTGGCGGCCTCCCGTGTCAAGACCCGATTTCTATACCGTTGCTATCCGGTGCACTGACAAAGGGTTATGGGTCCACACTTCTGGTTCTGAGACATGCTTCCAACACCGAATAGCGCGTGGTCTTGCAGGGCACACAGGTACAACAGGGACATGAACATCGGATGGCTCCATCTGCTCCATCAGCTCCATTGGCTTCCTCAGGTAGGGTGCGCACACGTGGCAGACTAGGGGATGAGGAACAGCTCTGTCCATGTTGGACAAGACCCTCGAGCCCCAACGGGAGTAAGCTCTACCCCTTTTTAGAAGGTAGTACGACCCCGAGTCCATTCTCTTACGAAGGCACCATCACCTCAGGCGATCATCGGCGAGAGGGGTATGCAACGGAACCAACTACACCTTTGACAACGGTCGCAATCAGTAGCCTCATCAGCCTCATCAGCCTCAACGAAGCAGAGTAGCAGCAAAGCAGAGAAGACGAGCAACCCCAGGAAATGGCGGATTCGACTCAAGCCGGCCTTGAGGTGGGTATGTCCAAATTCACAGGGACAGGTTTTCCCTTGTGGAAATAGCAGTTTGAGATTGTCATGAACGTGCGTGGCTACCTCGACATCCTGAAAGGGACCGAGACAGCACCGGCCGGTGCGACAGTGACCACGCATGCGGCTGACCCTGCAGCATGGACGATGAAGAATATGGCTCTCGCCATTCTTGTGACATCCATCAACAAGACTCAACACTCCCACATCACAGGATGCACGTTGGCTGTCGAGGCCTACGCAAAACTCTCACGCGTGCATTGAACGTCCTAGCAAACCGACTCTTCATTTTCTAAAGGTTGATGTCGATGAGGGTGAGCAAAGGAGAATTGATATCCGCATTTTTGCAGTCGTTCCACAACGTGCTACAAGAGGTCCAACAAATGGAATGGAATCTCGACTCCAACATGCGTGCCATGAAAGCGCCATCCTTCTGATGGCGCTACCGGAAAGCTGGAGGTCCTTGATCACCGTATTTAGCGGTTGGAAGGAGGCAGATTTGATGTATGAGGCTGTCGCCGAACACGTCCGCAACGAGTCCATGCGACGCAATGGCAGTGAGGCAAACATCTCAGCCTATGCCTCTCGCTTCGGTGGACAAGGTACAAGCTCTCGCTCCAGTCAAGGAAACAACGGAAGCGGTGGTGGTGGAGGGAAAGGCAATGGTGGCGGGAAGAGTTCCAAGAAGCCCGACAACTGTCACAAATGTGGAAAGGCTGGACACTGGGCTAGGGACTGTCGTAGTCTCAAGAGAGAAGGCAGGAACAAAGCTGTGAAGGAGAAGAAGGAGCTCACCAACATGATGGCTAGAGGGTTATCCATGAAGGGGGCAGCGATCCTTAGGCCCGGGGCATTCGCCCTTGACTTGGGCACCAACCACCACTCATCAAAAGAGAAGGGTGGATTTGTCTCCATGGCTGAATCTGTCATACGCATCAAGTGTGCAAATGGCGACGTTGTCCAAGCCATGGGCGAAGGGGACAAGGTGATCATGTTCACCGTGAACGGTGCGAAGAAGGCGTTCAGCCTTCAAAAGGTGGTGTACATGCCCTCCTTTGCAGCCAACTTGGTGTTTGTCTCACAAATCACTGACAACAACATGACAGTGATGTTCACCAACAAGGAAGCAGTGGCCCAAAAAAAACGAGGACATCCACATTTTGTACACCAAAGACGGCCTCATGCTTCAAGTTCCAAGATTTGACGGCCTCTACGTGCTTCAAACCAAAGTCACCAAGGCGTCGGATGAGGGACTTGCATGTGCCACGAAGACAGTGGCAGCGAAGCCAACGGATGCACCGCCGGCGACCGTTGCGGCCGCCATATCAACCAAGGACACTAACGCTGAGCTGTGGCACCAGCGATTTAGCCACGTGGCCAACAGCACGCTACAGAAGATGCAGGAGCAAGAGGTAGTCCGCGGAATGGAAGGGTGCACCATGAAGCATGGAGAAGGGTGTACATTGTGTGAACCATGCCTTCAAGCGAAGGCAAAGAAGAAGCCGTATGGAAGTGGAGGTCAACGAGCAGAGCATGTCTTGGAACTGATACACAGTGACGTGTGTGGACCCTTCTGTGCAATGTCTAACGGAAGAAGCAAGTACTTCCTGACCTTCATTGACGACCACATCCGCAAGTTGTGGATCTACTTCCTCAAAACAAAGGGAGAGGTCAAGGAGAAGCTCCTCGAGTTCGTCGCCATGGTAGAGCGGCAAACGTCCAAGAAACTGAAGACACTCCAAAGTGACAATGGGGGTGAGTACGAGGCATGCAAGCCTTGGCTCAAGCATCATGGCATCTGCCACGAGAAAACCACCCCTTACCCCCAAAGCAAACCCCCAAAACAACGGAGTTGTAGAGAGGATGAACCAGACCTGCTCGGCATGGTGCAAAGCATGCTCTTTGACGCCAAGCTCCCACCTCACTTTTGGGTAGAAGTAGCAACAATGGCCTGCTACCTCTTGAACCTCACACCAGCAACTGCCTTTCGGAAGTATGGAAAGGAGCAGGAAAAGCAGCTGAAGACCCCACAGGAGGTATAGTCAGGAAAGAAACCCAACGCATCTCATCTGAAGGTGTTTGGGTTAATTGCATGGGTGAAGATCTAGTCGGGAGAAGGTGGAGGCAAGCTCGACGCACGTTCCAAGAAATGTGTCATGGTTGGGTACGACATGTCACACAAAGCCTATCGGCTTTGGGACCAGGCAGCAGGCAAGCTCGTGAGGAGCCGCAACGTCGTGTTTGACGAACACGCCCTTGGAAAGGGAGAGCTGGTGGACCCGATCCTTGCTCCCAAAGCAGGAGAGTGGATAGTGTTGCTTGAGTCCGAAGACCAAGCACCCAACAACTGGCTCGCTTTGCCAGCATGTGGTGGGAGTGGGAGAGTAGTTGCGGAGGATGACGCATCATCTGACATGGACGCGGATTCCAAGGCGTCCGGGGCTTCCGAGTCTGACTTGGAGTCTGACGACTCTTTTGACGACGATGACAACAAGGACACAACACCACCTGTGGAAGCACCTGCACCAAAGCAAGAAGTTGCACTAGTACCATGGCGCACTTTGCGACCAAAGAAAGCACCTTTGCAGTATGAGGACAATTGGACTGGCCTAAGCTGGTCGTGCATGGCTCAGGGAGAGCCATCCACAGTGGCGGAGGCGATGAATGGCCCAGATGTGGCCAAGTGGAAGGAGGCAGTGGACAGCGAGCTCGCGTCCATTTCTAAGAATGGCACTTGGATGCTGGTGGATAGACCTGGCAAGGCCCACGTGGTGGGATCCAAGTGGGTCCTCCAAGTGAGGAAGAAGCAAGACGGCAACATCGACAAGTTCAAGGCAAGGGTAGTGGCTAAGGGGTTCTCTCAATGCCCGGGCTCCAAGTACGATGAGACGTTTACGTCCGTCGTGACCTTTGCCTCCATCCGCTCTCTCCTCGCCATTGCAGCCACAAAGAACCTGGAGATACACAAGATGGACGTCAGGACAGCTTTTCTCTATGGGAAGCTCGACAAGGAAATGCTGATGGAGGTGCCCGAAGTAGTCAAAGCTCCCAAGGACAAAGTGTACAAGTTGGTGAAAGCGCTCTAGGGGCTGAAACAAGCCTCAAGGATGTGGTACAAAGAGATGGACGGTTTCATGACTGGGTCTCTCCTTCGTGCATTGCCAAAATGGGAGAGGATTGATGTTGGTTACACTGTATGTGGATGATCTGATCATTTGCTCGTCTTTGGTCGAGCTGCTGGATGAGCTGAAGTCTGACCTCAGTATAAGGTTCAAGATGAAGGACATGGGTCCCCTCGAGTACTACCTTGGGATTGCCATCCACCAAAACCGAGCAGCGGGCACCATCGAACTCAACCAAACCAAATACATCAGTGAGGTATTGAAGCGCTACCACATGGAAGACTGCAAACCTATTGGCACCCCAATGACGACTGATACAAAGCTGAAGGCCTCCATGTCGCCAAGCAACAAAGTAGAACAAAGGGAGATGCAAGACATCCCCTACCATTCCGCCGTGGGTAGCATCATGTTGGCCATGGTAGGGACTCGTCCGGACATCTATTATGTTGTGGGACAAGTGAGAAGATTCGTGACCAACCAAGGGCCACAATATTGGTAGGTAGTCAAGCGCATCTTGCGCTACCTATAGAAGACACGTCACATGGGCCTCGTCCTTGGAGGCCAAGAAGGTACGGACCCTCTCCGCTTGAAGTGCTATACCGACGCTGACTGGTGAGGAAATCTTGACGACCGGAAATCCACCTCTAGATGCGTGTGCATCTTGAATGATGCTGCCATCTCATGGGCCAGCAGGAAGCAGGATTGTGTTTCCGTGTTCACGGCTAAGGCTGAGTACGTTGCTCTGTCTGAGTTGTGCAAGGAGACTCAGTGGCTGCGTAGCCTGCTTGGCGAAATGACAGTGCCATAGAAGGATGCCACGGTTGTGTACGTGGACAACATGAGCGCCATCTTGATGGCTGAAGATGAGATCATCTCCCAGTGAACGAAGCACATCGACATACGTTACCACTACTCACGTGACCTGGTCATGAAGAACGTGGTGGACTTGCAGCACTGCGGAACCAACAACATGCTTGCTGAATGCATGACCAAGCCGCTAGAGAGCGACTTGCAGTATGCAGGCATTCGTGGATTTGGCATGAGGAGTGCGACAGAGGAAGGGTGAGCCCCAAGGCATTGATGGAGCCCAATGAGCAACAAATGGACAGAGGTGCAAGGGAGCGATTTGTTGAAATGGTATGCACCTTGTCCACTGCCTAGCTGGCTAGCTGCACATACAGACAAGGCATGCACTGCTCTATGGAGTACGTCCCCTTGGTCTGTTTTGAGATGGGCCAGGAATGCACTGCCCATAATGGGTATGTCCCCTGTGGATCATCATAGGAACCATACCTTTT
>SZWC01018456.1:15066-48000 GCA_023375785.1 Penium margaritaceum
CCCACACACACCTCTCTCTCTCTCTCTCTCTCTCTCTCTCTCTACCACAGTGGCAGAAGGACTTCATCTCCACCCCATTTCACCCCCAAACTCACCTTCTCTTCCTGGGAAATTCAGTTCATCTCTTGGACACAAGGAGAGCTCCTTTGGGAGTACTAATCCCCTGCTGACCCCTCTGACACACCTCCTTTTCACTCCTCTCTCTGAGGCTTCTCGTAATTTCCATGCTCTGATCCTTGCTTTCCCTCATAATCTGCTTGATGACATTGGGATATAGAACACTGACACTACATGCCACAACCCTGCTGATCCCCTTGGGACATTCGTTCTCATCCGCTGCCATAAAACCATCACTATCCATGCAGCCCAGAGCGCAATCACTGTGCACTTCAACCAACTATGGAGGAGGTTCAATGAGCCAGCTGATGCTTATTGGGCACACAATCTGCGTCTTCTTTGTTTCCTTGACAAGGATGCATCCAGCCAGCTCTCTGCATGTGTTTCTATCGTGGCTGGTCTGATCCATGAGCCATCCGACCTCTACCTACATGTCCCTTGCACTGAACTCGATTCCCTTGCGTCTGAGCCAGTTCCCCCTGTTTTTACTTCTGGGATTGGTGCAACCAAAAAGTTCACAACTGGACATCTCACAGACTGGTGGGAAAATCTCCAGAACAAGCTCCTTCATCGTACTACTGTGACAGCAGTCACTACCTCTTCTCCTTAATCTTTAGCCACGTTCTCCTCTGTCTCGGCCGCGTCCACCTCCTCTACCGTAGATGCACATTCCACCCAGGGTGCTGGCCGTGGCAGTAGTGGTTAAAGCTGTGGCTGTGGGAAAGGCCGTGGGCAGAGGGGCCGGGGCTCCAATGGTGCTCAACCCTCTCCAGCAGTCACCTGGTGGAACTGTGGAAGCCTAGGGCTTTCTGCTCCCATGTGTACTGTACCTTGTAACAATGTCCGTCTTGCCTCAGCCATGCAGGCTCATTGGGCTCACACAGGTATTACATCTTCTTCCTCTGCAGCCAAAAGCACCGCAGTGGCATCTCCATCCTCCTCTTCCTCCTCCTCCTCCATGGCTGTGTCCTACCCAGACCACACCTCTGTGCAGAAAAATGTGAGATCTCCTTCCTCTTGAAGTTGGGTGCCCCCTCCTATGAGATCCTCCTACTACGGCCTCCCCTCTTCCCACTACACACCACCGGCCAGGACCTAGGCTGGTCCTCATCCCCCAGAGTCACGTCCCAACAGCGAGCATTCATCTGACACTCGCCGTGCTGAGGAGCGCCCTCTTGGGTGCCGCCTTGCCAAAATTTTCATTTTCGTGATCTGGTAGGTGATTGTCTGATGTGCATATCTTGTTCTCTTGCATTTGAGTTGGATGGAGCCTTTTGTGGCACGTTACATGGGGAATTTCAAGGGTTTCTACCTTATGAATGTACTTGGGTTGAACATTGACAGTCTCGTATGTTCCCTCATCGTCTTGGGATCTCCTCCTCTTCTTATGATCCCTATTCTTGCACTGTTGCAGTCTGCCTTGTACTGCCCTCCACTCGTGCCTTCAGTGGATTCATTGATTATCATTGATTTAGGGGCCAATCACCACATGGCCTCTTGTTGTTCCTCCATTATCTCACTCGTTCCCATCAACTTAGTGCGCTTCATGCACATGGGCTCAGGAAAAATCCTTCCTGCGCAGGGTGTTGGTGTTGTTCATTTTACGATGCCGGACAGTGACCTTTTCCTCCTTGAAATTCTTTATGTGCCCGACTTGAAGATTACCCTGATTTTTGGGTCCACTCTGGAAAATCGAGGCTTGGACTTTGCATCCAAATTCCATGCCTATACCCATTTTCTCTTTTTGCATCATTGTGCTCTGTGGGCTCCGCTGTGATCCCCACTTTTGTGTTCCTCTCTCTCTCTCTCTCTCTCTCTCTCTCTCTCTTCCTTCTTCTTCCACTACCTCAGCTCTTGTTCACGTGGCGTCCTATCTTTCACACAAACCCACTCAGCTCTTGCACCACCGCCACTATCAAAATCACACTGTTGCTACTGCTTGCATGCTCTACGTGCCTCCTGCAACTGGTCTCAAAGCTTTCACATTCTCTGATCCTTTTTCCATAAATTTCCTTGACTGTACTCAAGTCAAAATGAGTCAGTCTTCATTCAGCATTGCACCTTCTTTCACCTCTCATCCCCTTGAGATGGTGCACGCTGATGTCATGGAGCCATTGCCTCATGACTTTCTGGGGGGTCGGTCAGTATGTCTTCACCTGACTCCTTCAACTTGAAGGGGATTGTGGTCATCAACTCTTTTTTATTCATGTGATTGTGAAACTGAGTTCTTTGGTCTCCACCTTGTGTTTCCTTCCGTTCCAAGGTGTGCAAATGGAGCCGTCTGCTCCCTACACACTCCACCAAAATGATGTTTCTGAATGCTGAAACTGTACTCTCACTGACGGGTTACGCTCCCTTCTGTATGCCTTGGACCTGTCCCCTCTCTGTGCTTTTGAGGAAATATCGTACAGAACTTTGTCTGGAACATTATTCCTCACGGCTGGATACCTCCTTCTATCACACCATTTGAACATTTGACAGGTTGTCGTGCTGAATTCTGGCTCGCCCATGAGTGAGGCTCTGTTTCTTTCGTGTGGCTGCTTGATGGCCATTGTGAGGACGAGATTGCACCCCATGGTTGTCTTTGCATCCCGTAGCATCTCTTCCTTCTCTAAGGAATGGCGCTTATGGGACCCCACCTAGCACTACATTTTCTAGTCACGTGACGCCCTCTTTTTCTAACATGGCTTTCAATGTAACTTATCCCGTCTTACGTCTCCCACCTCTCTTGACCCGTGCGCTCCGCTTGGGAGAGGTAGTTTACCGGTTTCCTCTGTTGCACCCTTGGTTCGGGCTCCAGTAGCCAACCCACCTTTGAGTCAGTCCTCTTCTTTGGATTCTGTCTCTGCGCACTCCGCCTCTCCACCTGCCTTCTCTCTCTCTCTCTCTCTCTCTCTCTCTCTCCTGTGCCTACAACCTCTACATCGGCTCTTTCATTGCGTGCCCCCTCCTCCTCTTTCTCTGCGCTTTTTGTGTTTTCTCCTTCTTCTCCAATCCTTCGGGTATCNCGGAGAGGTACTTTGCCGGTTTCCTCTGTTCCACCCTTGGCTTGGGCTCCAGTAGCCGACCCACCTTTGAGTCAGTCCTCTTCTTTGGATTCTGTCTCTGCGCACTCAGCCTCTCCACCTGCCTTCTCTCTCTCTCTCTCTCTCTCTCTCTCTCTCCTGTGACTACAACCTCTACATCGGCTCTTTCATTGCGTGCCCCCTCCTCCTCTTTCTCTGCGCTTTTTGTGTCCTCTCCTTCTTCTCCAATCCTTCGGGTATCCATTCCTTCCTCAGTGGCACCTCATGTGCCCTCTCCCTCCTGTGTCCTCTAACTCTGTCCTCACCTCTATTGCCGGTCGCCTCCTTGGTGCCCCCTGTGTCTCCCTACATCCAAGGTGGTCTTCTGCGTTCCCTTCCTGCCCAGAGCCGCACATCCTCTAGGTCTCATGGCCCTTTCTCTCATGGTCCTACCACACCTGATCGCACAATCATGTCTAGTCAACCCAAGCTCCATGCTCTTCGGCTGACCACATCTACCTTTGTCTCCGACATCACCCCAGTTTTGCTCTTGGTTATGCTCTTGTGGAGCATCGAGCCCTTGAGTTGCCTCTCTATGGGTATGTAGGCGACTGCTGTTGCTGTTGCTGGCCTATCCCCACTGCCTCCAGAGCATGTTACAGTTCACGAGGTCCTCAAAGCTGCTGACCTCTCTCTCTGGAAAACAGCCCAGTAGAGTGAACTCAAGGCTGTAAATGAGCATGGGGTGTACGAGCTTGTTGATATCCCACTTGGCAGATAGGAAGTGTCAGTCAAATGGAGAGATACAAAGCTTGTTTTAGAGCCAAGGGGTTCTCACATATCCCTGGAATTGACTTTGATGAGACGTTGTATTATTCAAGGTTTCCTTAGTCTCGTTACCCAACATGACTGGGAGCTCAAACAAATCGATGTACAAAATGCATTTCTATATGGGAATCCCTCCCAGTGGGATGGATTTTCTGCCTGGACCATCTTAAAAACCAAAAATACATATATAACAAGAAATTCAAAAAATGAAGAAAAAAGAAAAAGAAGAAAAGAGAGAAAAAAATATAATCTATATGGTAAGAAGGATGAGGAGATCTACATAATCCAACCTCCTGGTTTCACAGATGCTACCAACAAATTCTGGCAACTCCGTAAGGTCTTGTACTATCTTGAGAAGTTACTGCGGTGTTGGAACCAAGAGATAACATCCATCCTTGACAAGGGTGGCATTTGCAGGAGCACAATTGACCTTGCATTTTCTCAATGTACCCTCTGCCCCACTCGTGGCCATTCTTGTGTACGTTGATGACTTGCTCATTGCATCTCGTAGTCCTTTTTCTTTCCATTCAGAAAAGATTCTCTTGCAATCAACATACAAGATGAAGGATGTTGGGCCTGCTGAGTCTTTCTGGGTATGATCTTTCTTGAGTTTAAAACACTCTAAGAAAACACTACATGTTCATCAGGCTGCGTATGTGTGCAGCCTGGGGGAGCGTTTTGCCTTCCTGCACTCTGCCATTCCCTCAGCGTGTACACCAATGACTCCAGCAGGTCAGGCATTGCTGAAGCTAGTGGATGTAACTAAACTTTGGGAGGCAGTGAACATGACCAACTAGCTGTGTAATATTGGTTCACTCATGTACTTGGCTACCACCACCCATGCAGATGTTGCCTTTGGAGTGAATCTCTTGTTTCTATTTCCTTAGTGTCCCAGAGAGCAACACCTTGAGGCTATATTTGTGTGGTATGGTATGTGTTGTCTACTCCATGCATAAGTTTGTAATTCAAAGCACAACCCAATTCATGTAAGTGTTTGAACTGAAAGTGACTGGGCTCATGACTTGGACGCTTGCAACCGCACTGGTCACATCTTTGTTACTGGAGGCACGGGCGTCTCCTGGAAAAGTGGCGAGCAAGGGTGTGTGCCTTGGAGGTCAAGGAGAGCTGAGTACGTTGCAGGCTATGTTTCTTGCTGCAGAAACTGCACATTCCCATTCGTTGCATCACTTTGTGCTAAGCCATTGCTGAGAACTATTGCATGCATCATTTATACACAAAGCACGTCAATATCAAGCCCCTCTTTGTTTGAGTGCATCGCTCCAGGAATTTTCCGGGTTGTCTAGGTGTACTCATGCCCACAGCAAGCTGATTTTCTCATCCACCAGAAACATCTTCAAGTGTGGTGTTCATCCTGTTGGTCTTGCCTGTTCCCAAGACCCCGACTGATGTTTTTTCTCCTATGTCTGTGCTTGTTCTTGAACTAGCTTGTGTTGTGTAGATGTTGTGTCTGTGGTTCATGGGGGAGTGCCAGTATTTGTGGTTCCCATCACAACTCTTATGGCCTCTTGTCTTGCTCCACATGCTCATATCTCACAAATACAAGAAAATGAGTGTTGCGACTGACTTTGAGCTCTGTCCCACAAGTTTGAAGCCACCGGTGGTGAGGCTCATGCATTTTGCATGAGCTTCACCACTTTTGGAAGAAACTTTACGATGACTTTAGGATGCGAGGGCAATTTCCAAGTTTGCATTTGGGTTTTTGGGGGAGTCACATTCTGCTAGCTGGGTTCTGATCCATAGGGGGCCACGCGGCCAGATTAACTCTGTCCAACAATGTATAGCCGCCCTCGGTACATACTGAGAGGTCGGGCTTGAACCCCATGTAGCGGTGTGCTCTCAGCACGCATCACACACGACCAAGAGGCACACTCAATCTTACTAAGTACCAAAAACTTTAGATTCATGTTGTGTGTCACATGGGATGGGGGAGTGACCATGTATCCATAGAATTCTCGACAACTATTGGTACACCCACGTTTCGCACATTAACTACGTCATATCCAAACATCGGAACTTCAATGACAGTCTGTCCACCTGTTCGGACATTAAGCATGTTACACATGTGGCAAATCATTTATGAATATGATATCCAATGTACTTGTGCTTAATAATGCCATATCCACATTCGGAGCTTTGGCAAGTCGGCCGGTGGTGAATGGTCCCCAGTCGCTCGAACGGTCACTGTGTCCGATGACTGGTCATCGGCAACTAGGCATAAAAGCCTGGTTGTTTGTTGTTTTCCAAACGACAATCAGCTGTATCTGACCTTGAGGCCGATTGGACGTTGTCGTCGCCAAAATGCAGCGACGGCTCATCCAATTTGTGGTGCACGAGTGATGACGTATGCTTAGAGATATTGTGTTCGTTGTTGGCGGACATGACCTCTCGCATTTCTTTAGACATCGAAGCCGCAATTTTTGTGTTCTTTCATGAAAGAAAAAAGAAAAACGGAAGCATCAGTCTTAGGAACCGTTGTTGACTGTGGTGAGATGTATTTTACACAAAATGTCGACCGTAAATGCATGAAATCAATGACAAAAATGGAGTGAAATTCCTATCCTCATATGGAATTTCTTTTAGGATAGTCATTCAAAGTATTTTGTACAAGTCATAGAAAAAAAAATATGTGCAAACCAACATATCTCTTACATGGAAAAATCTTTGAAACAGGAAATTCTAAAGAAATTTCATCATGGACATCCACAGACAATCCACTCCCTAACTGGAGGAAGGAAACGTAGCCAAATAATGGTGTCACAAGCAAGGCACAACCGCCTTGGCTGGCACCATTCTGGGGCAAAAACATCGTCAACATCTTCACCACAGTCTTTATAGTCCATGTTCATGTCGACATGGTAAAAAGTGTCATCATCCACATCCAAATCTTTCCCCGTAACACCTGAATCGGCTGACGAGTCATCTTGCCCTGGACATGTGCAGTAATACACCTTGGTGACATGTACACGAGTACCAACAAGCCATAACTTGAAAATGATGTATGTAGTGCACACACCGGCCAAGAATGACAGAATACTTGGCTCTCTTTGTGTGCAGTCCACCTGTCCCATAGTGGCCTTGCTGTTCCTTGAACACAAGTGTTGAACACCATCATAGTTGCAAAAGAAGAATGTTCAAAGAGGTTCAACAAGGTGACCTTCTTGTACCATTTACATGATGGTCAACTCATTCATGGGTATAGGATTAGTTATATCTTCGGTCATTTGCGCGAGGTAACCAGAACACATGAGTATGTGGAAGATACTTTCTCAAGGAAAATCAAAGGTACATCCATTTTCCAACACTTCAGTCCCACGTCCCAAACTCCTCTTATGTGCTTCCAATGGTATTGGGGTTTCTCCATGTCTTGGGCCACGTGCTTTCTGACCCACCCCACCATGAAACTTTGCTATGTATCCTTTATGCCCCGTACAGTAGGTCAAATGTAACGTGACCGGCCGTTTCTGGAGCGTAAACAGTGTGACCTCCATAGACCACGGCATCATGGGCATGAAGACAAGTGATACATTGTGTACAAAGACCATGATTGACAATAGAAGGAAATTATTCAAAGGGAAAGATTAACATGCACATGGTGAAAAGAATGAATGGAGAGGACTAACTTACCAGCTTCATGTATGTGTTGGCATCGACCACCTCAGGCTCGTTGTCCCATGTGTCTTTAAGGCGTACAGCTTCCTAAACTGCAGTAGCCTGTTTCTAAAACTTCCTCATGCTTCTCCTACTCGTGCTGCTGCCTCAAGTCCTCGTACATGCCCTTGTCCTCTTCTTCCTCTTCTGAGTCAGGCAAGATGTACCTCTCAGTGGTGTACACCTCTTCTTCTCCTCAGTCGTACGTTGTGTCATCCTCTGGATCATAGAGTGGGCCTGCACCTGCACCTGCACTAGCTGCTGCAGGAGCAGCACCATATGCAGTAGGTGTAGCAGGTGCAACAGAACCAATTGCTACACATGTAGTTACAGGTTCCCCTACTGTGGTAGATGCACAACCAGTGTTGAATTCCAGCAGAAATGTTCCCGAGACTGCCGCCACACCCGCATCAGTCCTTCTTGCTTCTGCCCGTGCTGTTTCCCAGCTTGCTCAAACTATGCCAGCCCCCTCTGCCTCTACCCCACTTGTCTCACCAGCCCCCATATCCATCTCTCGTGCGTGTCCCAGCACCTCGCCTAGTGCCTCTTGCAGAGGCACTAGGTACCCCAGGACCCACTGATCCTGCACCATCAGTTGTAGACACGTAGGGATAGCGTCCTGCCACAGTCTCTTCACAAATGGCCTCGTCTGTGTGCTCAAGCCGACGCAGCAGCGCGTTGGCCAAGGGAGCTGCTCCTCTCCCCACCGCCGCTGGGTATGGACACTTTGCCTTTCTGTGCCCACGCACCCCACACTGCGGACAGATGTAGTTCTTCTTCCTACGGTTTCCCGCTCCCACCTTGCACTCTTGGGGCAGCCAAGGCCACGCTTGGGTACGGGCTGCCTCCACACCTTGTCCTCTGGATGTTTGAGGTAGATGGGGTTAACGCCGGGATGGAGTTGTTGTACGTAAGGTGATACACTATGCGAGTGTGATGCACATCAACCAACAGCTTCGGATTTTCACCCCTGCCAATCATCAACGCACATGCATGCACACGGGATTTCCCCCACTCTTTCCATCCATAGCCCGTGTACATCCTCACTTGCATGTTCGCCGTTGAATATTGCCTGAGCCTGTGACTGTGGCCCAGTGCCGGTTCTCCTCTTCCACCTCGTAGTCTGCACTAATCATAGATGCATGAAGCATCCTCTTCTCTGGCGTTGGGGCAAACCGTCCCTTCACCTACTTGCTCAAGTTGCGGCGATCTGCAAGTAAACGCTGGAACCAGGTGTAAAATGCCACAAAGTAGTAGAAGGAGAATAGCTTCCGAACCTCAACGGCACGGGCAGTCAATGACTCTGCTGCATTGCAAGTCGTGTACCCGCCGCGTCCAAGGGGGCAAAAAAGCTTGCTCCACTGCTCCTTCAGGATGCCTCCCTCCCCGTTAGTGCCCTGCAGCAAGATAGTTGTGCGCAAGGAAATGCGGCATAGTTTCTCCTTGTACCTCTGCCACTCAGCCTCCGTCAACGCGTATGCCAACCACCAGAACCAGTACCCCGCCTGTTTGCCGTGATTCTTTCGTGCATTCTCCCTCAAGTGGTAGGCATAGTAGCTGTGCTAGGCTCCTGGCAACTTCTCGGCCACAGCATTGAACAAGACTTTGTCGCGGTCATTGATGACGACTGTTTCATATGCCAAGGACAGGTGGAACCAAAACCAGTTCCAATTGTCTTCATTTTTTCGAATCACCATGGCCCAAGTGATGGGAACCAAGTTGTTATTGGCATTGAAAAAATGGCAGATGAGCAAAACCTACTTATGCCCATTATTTAGGTGGATGCCATCCATGGTCAAAAGTCGGCGATAGTGTTGGAAGCCTAGGATAGTGGCGCCTAGCGCATAAAACACACGCTGGAAAGCATCGTCTTCTGTGGCCTTGGCAACGGCATGAGTGTAGAGATCCACACGCATGAGCTGCACGTTGAAATGAACCAAAAAGCCAATTGGCCACCATGAAGAAAAAGGGAAAAAAAAACAAGGAGTAAGAAAGCAAGCAAAGCTTACCCCTTCAGAGTACACTAGAAACAGACTCCACGCCTTGTCTGTTGGCACCATGATACACTCATGGGTCTTCCATTTTTCACACTCAAGATTGTTCTTTTCAACCTCCTTGCCGGTGCTCTGCTTCACGACGACCTCAAGAATCTTCACGTTGGCCGTGAGGTTTCGCTTCAGCATCCAAACAATCTGACGACTAACTCACCGCACCGTCTTTACTGGATCATCGCGTCCCGTTCCAAGTGTTGTGATTTGCGACGTTCCTGTAGACCTATATAGTTTACTATGGCCACTCGGCCATGTCTATGTCAGGATGGAATCCGCGTGGTGCGGTCCCGACGTTTGTCTGATCGTCTCTAGTAGTTCACGTCTACTGTTTTGGGCGAATCTGAGACTGAGCGTGAGCTTTCTGGTCGCCTCACGCTATGTGAGTAGGATTTTAGAGACAGTCACTTTGCGAAGGGAATAACGTCGTTTTGCGTTAGTTTTTTAACATGGACATGATCACAACATTTATAGGGCTAGTGATGAGCTTTCCAACGCACCAAACTGTGCATGATTCGGCCAAGCGTAGCTCAAGTTATGCTTGTTGAAGCGCAGGTCTCACCCACCACAGAAGCCTGACGCCGCCACTCGCCGTGGCGCCTTCGTTCACGTGCAAAACGCCTTTCCCAAGGCGCATATCCCATTGCACATGGTGTGGGGTCCCCTGCATTGTTTCCATGCACCCTACTCACATTTGGGTCGTGTTTGGTGATGGGGTGTGACGAGGTTCGAAACCTGTCCGTGGACCTGCAGTCCGTTCCAGCCGCCCTTGCCCTTCAGCACCGCTGTTGGGGTGAGGTTGATGGTGTAACTCGCTGTACGCACAGCCTCCGCCCAGAACCCTCGCGGTAACCCCGCATCCACAAGCATGGTCCGCACCATGTTGAGCAGCGTCTGGTTCGCCCACTCTGCCACTCCGTTGGACTGTGGCGAGTACGGCGTAGTGGGTTCCCACTTGATGCCCTGCTGCTTCATCCACCCGCTGCAGCCCACGTACTCTCCGCCATTGTCGCTGCGTAGCGCTCTGACCTTCCGGCTAGTCTGCCTCTCCACCGCTGCGATGTACTCCTTCAGACGGTCCAAGACCTCGCCTTTCCGCTTCGTGAAGTACACGTAGAGCTTCCTGTTGCAGTTGTCAATGAAAGTGACAAAGTATCTCAAGCCGCTGTTTGACGGCGTTTTGAACGGTCCACACACCTCGCTGTGCACGACCTCCAGCAAGTCCTTTGCGCGAGCCTCGTTCTCATTGAACGGCTTGCGCCACGCCTTGCCCAAAATGCAAGGCGCGCATTTTTTGTGCACTGCTGCATCTGCTACTGCGTCTGCGCCGCCGATGACGAGGTCGTGCACCATGTCGCACTTCGCCATCTCCTTAACGGTTGCGGGCGCCGAATGCCCCAACCGTCGGTGCAAGAGCTCTAGATCAGCGCTTCCTCCCTTGGCCATGTTGACGACGCACTCCTGCGAATCTGCTGCGTCGGATGCCGCGGGGACCACCTTGGTCTCCACAATGTAGAGACCGCCCTCGCGCTTCGCCTCCAGCACGACCTCGCCATCGCCGTCGATGCGCACCACTGCGCCTTTCCTACGGAAGAGCACCTCATACCCCTTGTCCGTCAAGCGGCTGACACTCAAAATGTTAGCCAGGCCAGGGACGGGCTGCACATCACGAATTGTGCACAACTCTTTCTTACCGCCCACCACGACTTCCACCTCCACGTCGCCTTGGCTGGCCGCCGGCTCGACTTTTTCGTTCGCGACCACCATTAACTTGGAGGACTTCTCGTAGGTGACGAACCACACCTTCTCGACTTGGGTGTGCTCCTCGGCCTTGGAATCCAGGCACAGCCTATTGGATTTCTTGAGGAAGTGGTTCTTGTTGCCGTTGAGGAGCGACCTGCCCTTGCTGTTTTTGCCGCCGGTCTTCGCCTCCTCCGGGCACTCACGGGCCTAATGACCCTCCTTGCCACAGTTGCGGCACGCACCTTTCTTGGCCCCCTTCTTTCTGCCGCCCTTTCCGCCACTTCCTCGGCTCCCACTTCCGCCACCACGTGTTTTGGTGACGAGGGCCGATAAGGAAGACTAGGACTCCCCGCAGCTCCGGCGCTACGCCTCGTTGCGGATGTACTCTGCGACCGCGCCATAGGTGAGCTTGTCCTCCGACCATCCTCCAAGGACAGTGATGAGTGGGCCCCAACTGTCAGGTAGGGCCAGGAGGAGGGCCATCGCCTGCAGCTGCGTGTCGATCTTCCATCCCACCTCATTGCATTGCGAGGCGAGCGACTCGATCTGCTGCATGGCGGAGATGACATCATCTCCCTCCTCGATTCTCACCGTGGGGAGCCGCTTCATCGCGAAGATTTTGTTCGCGAGCGACTTGGATTGGTGGATGGCGCAGAGCTTTTGCCTAGCTTCAGCTGCCAGCTTGCAGCCTTGGAAGTAGCCCCACTGCGACTCGGCCGTCCCGGACACCAGGAGCATGAGCACCTCCGTGTTCTTCTTTTCGAAGGCCTGCTTCTCCTCGTCCGTAGCAGTCGCCTCTGTGAGCACCTCCTTTCCCAACATGACGTCCAGCAGCCCCTCATGCGAGAGGTGCAGCTCAAAATGCCACCTCCATAGCCCAAACCCCGGGCCGCCCGCATTCTTCTGAATGGGCTGCGTCTCTTTCTGCGCCATGTGCGCAGCTGCTACTCCGACGAGTTCTCAGAACTTCACGACAACGTCCAAGATGACGATCCCGTGCGATGCGAAAGACGTGAACGTTGGAGGCGTTCAAACCCGTGGGCCCATAACCCTTTGTCAGGATGGAATCCGCGTGGTGCGGTCCCGACGTTTTTCTGATTGTCTCTAGTGGTTCACGTCTACTGTTTTGGGCGAATCTGAGACTGAGCGTGAGCTTTCTGGTCGCCTCACGCTATGTGAGCAGGAATTTAGAGACAGTCAGTTTGCGAAGGGAATGAAGACGTTTTGCGTTAGTCTTTTAACATGGACATGATTGCAACATTTATAGGGCTAGTCATGAGCTTTCCAACGCACCAAACCGCGCACGATTCGGCCAAGCGTAGCTTAAGTTATGCTTGCCGAAGCGCAGGTCTCACCCACCACAGAAGCCTGATGCCGCCACTCGCCATGGCGCCTTCGTTCACGTGCGAAACGCCTTTCCCAAGGCGCATATCCCATTGCACATGGTGTGGGGGTCCCCTACAATGTTTCCACATACCCTACTCACTTTTGGGTCATGTTTGGTGATGGGGTGTGACTAGGTTCGAAACCTGTCCGTGGACCTGCAGTCAGAATTCTGACTGCAAGTCCCCGAGTAACAAAACGTACTACTGAGTTTCGGACGTCGAGCCAGGATTTTGGCGAAGTCCCTCAGTAACAACCTGCACTACTGGATCCGGTGGATGATCCACCTGATCAGGCGGATCATCCATCGGACGCCTCGGCAGGCCTATCGGAGCATTTTCTCCAGATGGTATTTTTGTTACTCGGTCCGGTCGATTATCGACCGGATTTCGAGTCGCAGCCGGCTCCCAGAGCCGCTGCACATACCCCAACTTTGGGAGACCATATCTCTCTCGATACTTGTCCGATTCCAGTGAAACAACTTTCACCGGATTCAGCAACTCGTCAACTTTTGAGGGCAATCCTGCATTTTGGTATCCGAGCAATGTTCGAGTCGCCAGATCCACCAGAGCGGCGTTTCCACTTTCTGGCGGCTCGTCGGCGCCTCCCGGCGCCGCACTTGGGCATGCGAAGGGGCGATTTCTCAACAGTCCATGCCCGTGCAGATCCCTGATGCGGACCCAGGTGGTACCGGTGCGTCTTCTGGTGGTGGACTACCAGCTTGGAGCTGACTGACGACCGTCCCAGAGCTCTTGATGCTGCCATGGACCTCCTGCAGCACGTATGTGTTCATCGGTGGACTGGCCATGGGTCCAATATTCATGTTTTTGCATTGTGTGTCCACCGTTTGATGCCAGATACATGCATGTGACCAGTCGTAGTGTCCGGCTTGTGATTCTGCACGTCTAGGTTTAGACGGCATAGCATTCTGACACTTCTAAGCTGAGTTACGGCCAAAACAATGGTTTTGTGCCGGTTTTAGGACTGACCTTGTGCTGCCGCATGCGACGCCCACCGTGCGCCGTGGCAGGTACTTATGCCATGGACCTGTTATTTGCCATTTCTCTCTGCAAATACTATTGAAGCATTATGACACTCTGACTTGTGTCTCCTAGCCAGACCCTTGCCATTGTGTGTACGACCTGTGACTGTTGTCACCGTCTGACGGGGCACTAACGCCCAGTCAGCGGCTGTGTCGCTAGGAAGCTTGTACGTATCTTCTCACCAAGAACATAATGGTGACCATCCACAAGCTGGCCCACGACAAATTTGCCATGTCTGGCGTTGACATGGGCCTTAAACATCCATGGAAACTTCTTCTCCTTCCACTACCCACAGTGTGCCTCAAACCACGTCTTTTTACTCCAAAGCCACCGCACAGTCATGCGGTTGGCTATGGCATAGTCATCAACTGCTGCTCTTGCCTCCTCCATCATTGGGAATTCCATGCCGGGGGGCCAAACATCTGTCGTCTTCTCCCTTTTTGGTGCCAAATCGTCTGGTTCCTCATCCAAGGACACTGCACAGGCACAAGCACAAAATGCAACTCGAAAAAGAAAAAACATGAAACTATAGGCCATGCATCATGAAGTAAAGCACCACACACCATTAACTACCATTACCATGGACCCCACGATTGAGACGAAACTACTATTTGCAACCTCTTCAGGTGAGATAATTAAGACATGCGCTTTGTTGCTTTTTTATCTCACATCTCTCACTTGCACTCTGTTGTGTCCTCCCGGCTTGTGTACATTGGTGTGCACATGACTTACGGCGAGACGCGACGCTGATGGAATGTCATCCGGTGGAGCCGACGCACGCCGAGACCTACATGCAGTTCGCTAGAACCTCCTCCCTCCTTCGTGCTCAGCTCCATTCGCAGACCTCCTCGGCGGTCGTGCCGCCGGCAGGCAATGTCGCTGCATGTGCTGCCTACACACATCCACCATTGTGTTTGATTGCAGTGTTGCGTTCACAACGCCATGTCATGCCCTGGGTCCAAGTTTCATGATTTTCTGGCATGGGTACTTCTGGGGGTTAGCGTAGACGCTGCCTGGGTTTAGGCAGCCATAACTCCTAACTTCTGTTTTTCTAGCTGATTCTGACTGCACGACTACGTTTGCAGCATGTGTATTATGGTATGGTCCAGTTTTCAGGCAAAACTGATGACGCCCGGGTTTGGGCCGTCGGCCGTCTGGCAGGGGTCACCGAGAAAACCTGCTAGGCTGAAAATAGAACTATTTTCTTTTTGGCTGGTTAGCTGAATAACAAGCTCTACAGAGCTTGGGTGGAGCTAGAACTTGGAGGGGTCTTCCATTGTTGCACATTCTTCACTCCTAATCAGTTACTTCCAGTTTTCAGCAGCTTTCTGGCGCTAACACTAGCGCACGCGTTTTTGAGTAACAAAACCAGAGCACCTAGACTTAGACTCTAGAGCAGCAGACTAAGGGGACAACAGACTAAGCAACAAGCGTGGAAGCCCGCATGCTGCATCAACAATGCTGCTGCCCCAACCTGCTGCATAGTATTTTCAGCTTGGTATCAGAGCCAGAGCGTAGCAGAAGCAGCAGAAGACTGGCGTTTAGGTGACAGACAACGCCAACGGACCTCTACACGCGCCAGTGCGTGGGAAATGCTGCCGGATTTTTTCTGGCAGCATTGACCAGCCTGGTGGCAGCGTCAAAATTCTCCCCACGGCCAATGGGCCAAGGGAAATGCTGCTGGATTTTTCCAGCAGCACTGACCCCCCACGTGTGACGCAAGGAGTGAGTGGCCAGCGACGTCACGTATCGCGACGAGGACACACGTCAACCAGGTGTGACCGTGCTGCAAGCAGCAACAGTAGCAGTAGCTTGCAGTAGTAGCGAGCAGTGGCAGCAGCACCTGTGCTTCGCAGCAGTAGCCGGCAAAAGCAGCAGCTCGCAGCAGCTTGTAGCCACAGTAGCCCGCAGCAGCTTGCAGTAATTGCAGCAGTGCGTAGCAGCAGCAAGCAGAAGCAACAGCCAGCTGTAGCAACAGTAGAAGCTTGCACCATCCGGCAGCAGCAGCAACAGCAGCTCACAACAGCAGCAGTTGTAGCTGCAACTGCTCGCAGCTCGCTGCCCGTAGCAAGCAACCAGCTGCGAGCAATGAGCCTACTACTCGCGGCCCACAGCAAGCAGCAAGCAACAAGCAGCGGGCTCGTTGCTCGCTGCTCACGGCTCGTAGTGAGTAGTGAGCTTGTTGTGACGACCAAGCAAGAAGAAAAAAAGGAAAAAAAAACATCCCCCACCCCACAGGTGACGCTGCAGTTGCTGCTTATGCTACCACAGCCACTGTAGCAGCCATAGTAGCCGAAGCAGTACGCGGCACCTCAATAGAACTAGGAGCAGTGGCTGTTGCAATAGCAATCGCAGTTGTAGCAGCAGCAGCAACAGCAACATCAGCAGTAGCAGCTGCTACAGTAGTTGCAGTAGTAGACCAGCAATAGCAGTAGCAACAGCAACAGCATCAGCAGCATCAATAGCAGCAGCAGCAGCTACAGCAATAATAGCAGCCACCCTACAACTGACACAACAAGCGGCCTCAGCAATAGCCACTGCTAACATCAACAATATTTCGGATGACATCATTGTTGACGGCACTACTGATGTCACCAACAACAAAAAAGGCAGCAACTGAGGAGATAACGCCGTAGTAACTACTAAATTAAACCATCACTGCTGACGTCACAACTGACATCAGCAGCATAGTGAAAAAAATAGGCAAAACAGTTGGAACACCTGGCAACAAACACTATGGCTTCTAGCCCCAGTGGGGAGGGGTCCTACTCTGATGGGGAGCCCCTTACCCCCCCCTTTCCTGCAGCAGCTGCAGTAACTGTAGCAGTAGTAGCAACAACAGTAGCAGCAACAGTGTCGGCAGCAACAGCAGTAGCAGCAGCAGCAGCAACAACAACAAGAACAACAGCAACAACACCCGTAGTAGGAGCAGCTGCGGTAAGAGCAACAGCAGCAGGAGCAGTAGTAGTAGTAGCAACAGCAACAGCAGCAACAAGAGCAGTAGTAGGAGCTGCAGTAGTAGTAGCAATAGCAACAGCACTACAAACACCCTGTAGGCTCCGTCATCGGTCATTCTGACTCGATAGATCTCCTCGTCGCTTTGCGCCAGTAGCTCGCAATGCTAGCATAGCAGCTAGCGGCACTACAGCTGCCGCCACCGCCACCGTTACAGCAGTCGCAACAACAGCATCAACAGCTACAGCAACAGCATGAGCAGTCGCAGCCACAACAGCAATAGCCGTCGCCGCCACAATAACCGCACCACCGTCAACCTGCACCATTTGTTCCACCCGGATACACAAACCTTGTGATCTCCTATGCCACGCAATACTTGGTGCAGCAACACACCCAATACCAACAACAAACGGTGACGTCAATCCTAGGCCCCACTCTAGGTGCCGGCCGTAGGCCACAAGACCTCGAAACCCCCCCACCGCCGCTTCAGGCTAACGACCAGTTCCGGAGCCGGGAACTCAGCTTCCGGATTTGGGCACAGGACAAGAGCCTGTGGCCTTACTATGTCCTGTCCTTCGACTTCACCCAACCCGACCAGGTCTATGAAGACGGTTGCGCCGTGCGTGCCCTCATCCCTGTGGCCCATCCAACCGCACGCCTTGCCCTTGAGCCCTTCCTCGGCGACCTCACCACTGGCACCCTCCCTAACCCGGTAGCAGACTGGCACGTACTCACACGCCCTCATTTCCTGTCCAGTGACGCTGAGACCCGCCGTCTGCTCCGGGAGTTCAACTTCCTCCGCATGGGGGAGACCAAAATGGTTACCTCCTATTGGCAGCGCGAAGAGGACCTTCTATGCCGCCTCGGAGACGTCGCCCCACCTCCTCCCTCCGTGCACTTGACCATCAAGCGTGGCGCCATCACCACCCTTCTCCGACATCTTCGTTCACTACTCCCAGGACATTCTCGTTGCGATGGCTGCCCTGGGCACTCTCATGCCCTGAGCGTACATGCTCTTCCTCCACATCAAGGAAGCTCATCAGGAGTCACACATCCATCGCACTGAGTCCCTTCCCTCTCTGGCCTTCGCCTCTTCTACCGTCGCCTCAGTGGCTGTCGCCATCCCAGCAGCTGCAACATCTTCCAGTGCCCCCACGTCTTGCAAGAAGAAGAAGAGGAGCAAGAGGGGCAAAGGGCCTCAACAGCAAACTAGCAGATCAAGCAGCGCTAGCCTCTTCTGCCACAATTGTGGCCAGTCAGGACACGGGTTGTATACGTGTCCACTCTCGACTGACGAGGCTTGCATCATCACCACCATGCATCGCCAGCATGAGCGCCGCCTTGCGACCAGTGCCGTGACCGTCGCTGCTCCCACCGTATCTGCACCACTTGTGACAGCCCCATCGCAACCTCCTCCGCAGCCGTCCGTGCCCGCTCCTCCCTCCCCTGCACCTTCCTTTCCCTTCTTGGACTCTGAAACCGTCACACCGTAGTCTGTCTACTCAGGCGGACCCTTCGGCCGCGATCGTGACCTGGAGTAGTTCATTGCCTTCCAGCTTGACCTTCCTCGCCCTCAACCCCAGGGAAGTGTGAGTTGCGTCGTCGCTAGTTTCTCCCCACCCTGCATGACAGAGTTGGTGCTACGACCATGCCCTGTATCTTCGTCTGTCCCGTCCTCTGTTGTGCCTTGTCCTCATGCTCCTCTTCATGACGATATCGCCTAGTTAGACGAGTGGCACTCCTAGTTCGCACCGTTGTCTACTTCGTCAGCGTCGCTCACCCATTACCATGTGACTGTCAGTGGCCACACCGGTCCAAGATCAGTCAACGACTTGGATCATCGACTCCGGGGCCACGCATCACATGACGGCCTCGCGTAAGGCCTTTGTGTTCTTGGTCCCCTCATCGATGTTATCGGGGTTCAGACAGGCTCTGGTCAGGTATTACCCATTTTTGGTTTCGGCATCGTTCATTTTCGTGGAAGACATCACCATCAGAAGCTAGTGATTTCTTCTTGACTGATGTTCTTTTTGTCCCTGGCCTTGAGCTCAGCCTCTTGTCTGTAACCGCCCTTGATCGCATGAGCATGGACGTTCTACATTTGCGTGGCATAGGCACTGTGTCGTTGCACCCGTCTGGTCATGTCAATTTTCATTCCACCGCCCATGGCAACTTGTGGCACATACCGCACATATCCGCTTCTACCACTGTCTCCTCCTCGTCGGCCGATACTGACCACGTGTTTGTTACCATCACCCTATCTCCGTAGCACACGCGTCTCCTACATTACTGCCTCTGTCACGTCCACTCTGCCACTATTGACAGCATGTTTTTCACACAACCATCCACGGGCCTTGGCTCAGCCTCCTTTCCTCTGCCGTGCTCCACCGAGTGCATTGATTGCACTTACGGCAAGATGCACTGCTCAACCTACCCCCTCTTTGCCTCTCAAGCGTCCGCCCCGCTCGACCTGGTTCACTCTGATGTCATGGGTCCCCTCCCCACAGAGTTAGTCGACGAGCACGGTCGTTACGTCCTGACCCTTACAGACGATTATTCACGCAATCGCTGGGTCTTTTACCTTCAGCAGAAGAGCGACGTCACTTCGACCATTCAAGACTGGCTTATCCGCGGTGAATGCGAATGTGGTCACCCTCTCCGTTGCTTCTGTTTTGATCACGGGGGTGAGTTTCTTTGGGAGACCACACTCTTCCTCACCTCCCGTGGTGTCCATCATGAGACGTCGATGCCTTACACGCCAGCGCAAAACAACGCCTCTGAGCGTTGGAACCGCACCATGGCCGACGTTGTCCACACCATGCGGGTTGAATCCGGCATCTCTGATAGCTTCTATTTCGAGGCCATGACCTACATGACATGGGTCTGGAACCGGATTCCCCACGGACCCATTCCTCGTTAGTCCGCCCCATACCAGTACTGGTGTGGGGAACACGCCGACGTGCGTCCAGCCCGTGTCTAGGGCTGCGTAGTCATCGTGTGGTTGCATGCCTCGCACCAGGGTGGCAAGCTCAAGCATCGCGGTCGTGTGTGCACCTTCCTCGGTGTCTCGCGTCAGCTGAAGGCATAGCACTTCTGAGATCCCACCCGACACTACATCATCGAGTCCCACGATGCCCTCTTCTTTGAGAACCTGTTTCCCCGTGACCTTGTTCGCTCCGGTGCATCGATGTTCCTCCCGTTGCGTGGGAGAGTGGTGGGTCCGTCCTCCATCGAGCCGCGTCCAGGCGTTCCATCGTCTGCGCCCGCGGGTCCGTCTTCGCCGGTTGCCCCGTCCGTGTCCGCCAGACCCTCAGGGCCGACTCCCTCATCCATGCCCGCCAGTCCCTCGGGGCCGGCTTCCCCGTCCGTGTCCGTCTGTCCGTCGAGGCTGGCTGCACCATCTGTGTCCGACTGCCTCTCAGGGTCGGCTGTCCCGTCTGCGTCCATTAGCCCCCCAGGGTTGGCTGCCCTGTCCGTGTCCGCCAGTCCCTCAAGGTCGGCCTCCTCATCCATGCCCGTCAGCCTCCCAGGGCCGGCTGCCCCGTCCGTGCCAGCCAGCCCCTCAGGGCCAGCTGCCTCATCCACACCCACCAGCCCCTCGTGGCCGGCTGCCCCGTCTGTGTCCGCCAGCCCCTCGGGGCCAGCTGCCTCGTCCGTGTCCGCGAGCCCCTCCGGGCCAGCTTCCCCATCTGCATTTGACGGCCCCTCAAGGCCGGCTGCCCCATCTGTGTCCGACAACCCCTCAAGGCCGGCTGCCCCGTCCGCGTCCGACAACCCCTCAAGGCAGGCTGCCCCGTCCGTGTCTGTCGGCCCCTCAGGGCCGGCTGACCCATCGGTATCGGCGCGCTACACACGTGGTTCAGGTGGGCGCCTCAGACCCAGGCCGACAGTAAGCACTCAAGCCGCCTCCTCACGTCCTCTCACTCCACGACCCCCAGTCATCCCACGAGGCTCCTCACCTCATGTCAGATCCACTCTCACGGTCGTGAGTGGGGACCCCGGCACCAAGGCACTCGGCTTGGCCACAATGTCAGTCGTCGCGGATCTACATCTTGGGTCAGCTCTAGGCTATGCCTTGCTTCATCAAGAGCACTGGTACGTTGTTACGACCACACTCACGCGGATACCACCGAGAGCGTGGGATGCGCACGCCTTCACTGTCCATCCCACGGAGCGACCAGAGGACCCAGCCATCTTGCGCAAGGCTTGGGCGTCTCTTGATGCCGCTCACTGGGAGGCTACATGCACCGACGAGCTTGCCGCCATTCGGCAACATCACATCTATGAGCTCATCGACCTCCCCCCGGGTCGTAAGGCCATCGGCGCCGAGTGGGTTCTCCCGCAAAAATTGGAGCCAGACAAGTCCCTGGATAAGTATAAGGCTTGTCTAAAAGCCAAGGGGTTTGCTCAGGTTCCTGGGATCGACTTTGACCAGATCTTCACCCCGGTTGGTCGGTTCTCCACCACCCATCCATTGTTTAGCCTGGTTGTCCAGCTTGGGTGGGAACTGAAACAAATGGATGTGAGCAACGCCTTCTTCCATGGCTCACTCGAGGGCGAGGAGCTCTACATGGTGCAGCCTCCACGCTTCGACGACACCTCTGGAAAGGTTTGGAAGCTGCGGAAGGCCCTCTATGGCTTGAAGCAGTCACCGCGCTGCTGGAACCAAGAGATCATTCGTACGCTTCTTAGCGACGGCCTCCTTCGCAGCTTTGTCAACCCCGCGCTTTTCATCAATCCGCGAGGTCACACTCTCGTCGTTGTCCTGGTCTATGTCGAGGACCTGCTCATCACATCACCGGATGCTACTGCCATTCAGCGGATCAAGGACCTACTGGACGCTGCCTACCAAATGAAGGACCTCGGGCCAGCACGAGTCCTTCTAGGCATGGAGCTTGAGCATGATCGCTTTGTGGGCATCCTGCATGTCCATCAGGCCGCCTACATCCAGACGCTGTCCGAGCGCTTTGCTGAGGACCTACCCCTCGTGCCGAGAGCATCCTCACCCATATTGCCCGATGGTCAGGCAATGCTCAAGAGTTCTGATCCAGCCGTGGTAGGGGAGCCAATAGACGTGACCACGTACCTGTGCGTCATCGGGTCACTGATGTTCCTGGCGACGACGATGCGTCCAAACATTGTGTTCGCCATCAACCTCCTAGCAAAGTTCTCTCAAGAGACGCGTCACCTCCACTTTGACACCGCAATCCAAGTGTTGCACTACGTCGTGTCTACCACACGTCGAGGCCTCATGTTCCGTCGACAGCCATCCATTGTGGCAACGGGATACACCAACAGTGACTGGGTCGGCAGTCCGAATGGTAGGAATCGTACTGGTTGGATCTTCCTTGTTGGCAAAACGGTTATATCTTGGCGCAACGGCAAACAAGGTTGCAACGTGCACAGCACTGCTGAGCCTGAGTTTGTGGCCCTTGACTCTGGTGCGTGTGAGAGCGTGTGGTTGCGCCGCCTATTGCCCGAGTTGCATCAGTCAGTCTCGTGCATCACGTTGCAATTTGACAATGAGAGTGCTATGGCCATTGCTGACAATGACGGTGTGCACTGCACTCGCACAAATCACATCAATGTTGACTATCACTATGTGGATTTGTTGTTGCATAATGACAGCATCAGCATTCAGTGGGTTGAGAGAGCACGGCAATTGGCTGATTTCTTAACCAAGGAATTGAAGCGTGACTTGTTCAAAAAGACAGTGAGTGCAATTGGTGTTCGCCCGTGAGATTCTCTCTCTTCTTCTCCTCTTAGTCTCTGTGCTCTCTGCCCGTCCATGTACACAGCGCCTGTTAATCATGGAGGAGTATTGGGTTTTTTTTCTCACATCTCTCACTTGTACTCTGTTGTGTCCTCCCGGCTTGTGTACATCGGTGTGCAGATGACTGACGGGGAGACACGAAGCTGATGAGATGTCATCCTGTGAAGCCGACGCATGCCGAGGCTACACGCAGTTCGCAAGAGCCTCCTCCCTCCTTTGTGCTCAGCTCCATCGGTAGACCTCCTCAGCGGTCGTGCCGCCGACAGGTAGTGTCGCTGCATGTGCTGCCTGCACACGTCCAACGTTGTGTTTCATCGCAACGTTGTGTTCGCAGCGACATGTCATGCCCTGGGTCCAAGTTTCATGATTTTCTGGCATGGCTACTTCTGGGGGTTAGCATAGACGCTGCCTGGGTTTAGGCAGCCATAACTACTCACTCCTCCTTTTTTAGCTGATTCTGACTGCACGAATGCGTTTGCAGCGTATGTATTATGGTGTGGTCCAGCTTTCAGGCAAAACGGATCACGCCCGGGTTTGGGCCGTCGGCCGTCTGGCAGGGCTCNGTCCAACGTTGTGTTTCATCGCAACGTTGTGTTCGCAGCGACATGTCATGCCCTGGGTCCAAGTTTCATGATTTTCTGGCATGGCTACTTCTGGGGGTTAGCATAGACGCTGCCTGGGTTTAGGCAGCCATAACTACTCACTCCTCCTTTTTTAGCTGATTCTGACTGCACGAATGCGTTTGCAGCGTATGTATTATGGTGTGGTCCAGCTTTCAGGCAAAACGGATCACGCCCGGGTTTGGGCCGTCGGCCGTCTGGCAGGGCTCACCAAGAAAACCTGCCAGCCTGAAAATAGAGCTATCTTCTGATTGGCTTGTTAGCTGAGTAACAAGCTTTACAGAGCTGGGAGGGGGGGGGAGCTAGAACTTGGAAGGGTCTCCCATGGTTGCTCATTCTTCACTCCTAATCAGTTACTTCCAGTTTTGAGCTGCTTTCTGGCACTAACACTGGCGTGTGCGTTTTTGAGTAACAAACCCAGAGCACCTAGACTCTCAGACTCTAGAGCAGCAGACTGGGGGGGCAGCAGACTAAGCAAAAACCGTGGAAGTCGGCACGTTGCATCAACAATGCTGCTGCCCCAACCTGCTGCATAGTATTTCCAGCTGGCTTGTTGTTCGTGCTCCAAGCCCTCATCATAAAATTGGTCTTGGGGTGGGGAAGCAAGACCTTGCTAGTCGTGTGATGCTCTGAGGGTGCCACGTGATGGTGTGACGGGTGGTGGGCCATGGGACCTACGTCAGTTGAGTTGTGCCGCCATCTTAGGACAAAATGCATATTGCGTTCTGATAAGTAAAACTACATATACGATATGTCCACTCTAACAAGGTGCATACGCACTATTGCTGAGGCCTCTCTACCAACAACGCGAGTGGCTCACAGCGCTAACAGGACGAGAGCCAAGTGCGCTTGCTCTCAGCAAACGACAGTCGGCAACACAGAGATTCAGAGACTAACCAGGCCAATAGGGTAGACGCCATGAGTTGCGTAGCACACAACAATAGACAACGTGGCTACAAACTGGAGCACATGGCACAAGGCACTTCTCTCATAGGTTTGACTCTAGCTACCTAGGGTGGACAGTGACGTCCTCGGAGTACATGAAATATCGACCATGGAAATTGTTAGGTTGACGTCAAGCATGACCTGGGGCAAGGCCAGGATTGGTCATAATGAGTTAAAACTGCCAGCTAGGCTCGTCCCAGAGTGGTACGAGATGAAATGTCAACTCAAGAATTCAAGGTTGTGTTCGAGAGGTAGCGAAATATGGACCGGAGGTTGCACACTCGTGGAGCAAGAGCCTCTTTAGACACAAGGTTATCCCCTCGAACAAAGAAGTCCGAGTAACATGAAAAAGAAAATTACATCTCAACTTGTCATTCGACAAACACGTGGAATACATTACATTCCGTCTTTGTAAATGGATGACATTCACGAACAATGGTCCGAGGTGATGACACTAACTGTCGCTACCTTCTAATGTAGAAAGGAAAAAGAATTTCGTCTGCAAAATAATCAACGCCATATCTACCGCTCTAGAAAATTCACGTTATGCACGATATGTCCTCCATTATCTAACTGTTGTCATTTGTGATGTTCCTGTCGACCTGTTCAGTTTACTGTGACCACTCGACCGTGTCCATACTCGTGCAGATCCCAGAGGCGGACCTTGGTGGTACCAGTGCGTCATCTGGTGGCAGACTACCAGCTTGGAGCTGACCGACGACCGTTCCAGAGCCCTGGACGCTACTCAGGACCTCCTCCAATTCTCCTACACGACGCAGGAGTTTATCGGTGGACTGGCCCTGGGCCCGATTTGCATGTCTTTGCGTCATGTGTCCACCGTTTGATGTTGGATGCATACATGTGACCAGTTGTAGCGTCCGGCTTGTGATCCTGCACGTCTAGGTTCAGACGGCGTAGCGTTCTGACATGTCTGCAAAACGTTACGGCCAAAATAGTGGTTTGGGCCGGTTTTAGGCAAATCTTGCACTGCCGCGTGCAACACCCGCCGTGCGCCGCGGCAGGTACTTATGCCATGGACCTGTCATTTGTCATTTCTCTCTGCAAATGCTATTGAAGCATTTGGATACTTTACCTTGTGTCTCCTAGCCAGACCCTTGCCGTTGTGTGCATGACTTGTGACTGTCGTCACCGTCTGACCAAGCGCTGACGCCTACTCGGCGGCTGTGTTGCTAGGAAGCTTCCACGAATCTTCTCATGGTTGCTATGCGAGCGGCCGCCCGCTCGCGCAGCAACCGCGAGGGTTGACAAGACAACTGAAAACAAAAAAAGGGAGGGGAGCTGATGTCAGTATTTTTTCGTTGCTAACGTCATCAGGTCATGCTCACCTCAGCAACTTCCTGGTGATATAAGCACTTTCCTAAGTGAAATTTTTTATCGGAGAGTCAAAAATTACCAGCATTTCATCTCCTCGACAAATGCTGATGTTTTCCCAATTTGACCACGTTGACGTCTCGGCCCATAATGCGCGGCGACATGGCTCCGACCGGTGATAAGGGAAAAGGGTACTAGATCCCTCCTCTTCCTCCTCAGGGGTCATGAGCCCACGTTTGCAAGCTATTGCGGACCTGCAGATCCAGTAGGACGAGATGTAATGCCTGCAGCGGGAGCAGACTGACGCCATCCGTACATTCACCGAGTTTCTTCGGGGTCATTCCACGACCCCACGACAGACCTCGAAGGGAGCAGCCGATGTTGCACCCTTTACAAAGTAGTCAGCTCCAACACCGGAGACATGAGCTGGAGCTGACCCGCCACCTCTTGATCCTTGGGACGAGGATCCAGATATGCCAGGCATGGAGGGCGACTCCCACGGGCGCGAGATCCGTGTGGTTCAGGAGCGTCTCTGCCAGCTTCAGACGAGCTCTTAGCCCCCACACACATCTCGCTTTCCTGAGATCCGATCATCGCCTGACCTCCACCCCAGTGACTTCCCTCTTCCCGGTACCTTTCCCATCTCTCGTCCTTCCTAGCTTGTGGTTGCTCTCCTTACGGAGCGGCAACCCAAGGACTTCGAGACACCGCCCCTACGGTATGTAAGCGAGGACAGTTTTGACTGCTTGGAGATCCTCTTCTAGGTTTGGGCCACTTCAGAGGGTGTGTGGCCCTACTACCACAGTCCGTATCAGACTATGGACCGAGCACAGGTGCTGACACCGACTAGGGCGATGCACGAACTTCTCTACGCCATGCCGCAAGAGACCGTCATCGACTTCCGCTCGTTCCTTGGCGAGGCGGGCACAGGCACTGGTGCTGATCCACGCATGGGCTGAACCTGGCACTGTCCCTGCTTGCCGCAAAGACATACGCCACCCGCGTCGCTCACATTCGAACTTTCACTCCCTTTTTTAGGGGTTTGCCGAGCCTAGAGCCGACTACTGGCGACGCGCCATGTGCAACTATACACGCATTGGGACCTCAGGAGGCACACAACTGTGGGCGCTCCGCACGATCATGCTCTGAGTCCGCCTTGAGCAAACAGACATCTTCATGAGGTACAGCGACGCCGTGCTTGGGCCATTTTTGGCCTCACTACAGCTTCTTCCATGGGCGCACCAGCTATTCCTCCAGGTCACTTCCGCCCGTGAGGCAGCCGTGGCTCATCAGGAGACCTCCCTTGCTGTAGCAGTTGTCGCATCACCACCGATGCCCCTCTTGTAGAATCCTTCTCCATCCTCTGCCACGTCCTCCTCCTCCCCTTCCACCCCGATTACAACGACTCAAACACAGGGTGTCGTGGCAGCAGCACAGGTGATGGAGGGGCGATGGAGGCGCGGCTTGGGCCAGCAGTAGTCACAGTAGCAGCCGTCATCGGGCAGTAGCAGTGGATGCTACCCGCACTACTACAACTGTGGAGGAGCTCATCACTACACCGAGTGCCGGCAGCCGCTCGATTGGGCGCAGATTACTCGCAGGCTCTAGGCTGCGCACACACTATGGTCTACGACGAGTAGCAGATCCTACGGGAGCGTGACGACCACAACCAGCAGTTCGCGCTTCACCACCGGCGACCAGCGACGACCCAGATCCACGTGACCGCACCATCGCCGAGCTCTGACACCTTGCGGCGCTTTGTTTCAGGGGGGTGCGAGTGTGTTGTCACAGCCGGGTGGTTCACAGACTATCTGTCCGTCTGTTCTTGTGGCTCGGAATGACTCGTGTGGGGGGACAGAGCCTGTGATTTGTTTTGATGGACCATCAAAACAAATGACCCCAACACCCTGGGGTCATTTGTTTTGATGGTCCGTTTGGCCCCCTGTATCTTTCCAAGGTGTTGTTTGTGCCTGACCTTGAGCTCAGTTTGCTTTCTGTATGTGCTTGCACATTGATGGGACTCTCTGTGGAGCACACTGCAAAGTTCGCGACTGTGACTGCTACTGACACTCCCAATATTGTTCTTCGTTCCTCTGTTGTGGATGACCTGTATCACACCTCTCAGTCTTCTGCTCCTTGCTCCCCCTCACTTTCCACTCGTGTTCTTGTCACTGGTGTTCTGTCTCCTTAGCACTAGCGATTGCTTCATTGCCACCCGTGTCATGTAGGCTCCGACACTGTATCAAAGCTCATTCGGACACAGCCTGCTCTCGGTCTTGACGCGGCTTCTTTCAAGAAGCCGCCCAAGATCGACTGTCTCTTCTGCGCTCAGGGTAAGATGCATCGTTGCATCTACCCTGACTCCCGTTCTCGCGCACTTCACCCTCTCAAGTTAGTCCATTCGGACCTTCTTGGTCCCCTTCCTGTCCATTCTCTGTCCGATCGGGTTCGATACATCGTGACCCTGATTGATGACTTTACCCGGATACGGTGGGTCTACAGCCTGCGCCAGAAGAGTTACGCTGCTCTCGCGGTTTGCCTCTGGCTAGTGATGGCTGAGTGTCAGTCCCACCACACGATGCACACCTTCCGCTCGGATTGCGGCGGCGAGTTTCTTGGCGAGATGGACAGCTTCTTCGCCGAGCACAAGATTTTTACCAAGTCTGCGCTCCTGCTACTCCTCAGCACAACGGTATCTCTGAGCGCTGGAGCCGCACTATGGAGGATGCGGTTTGGGCTATGCGGTCTGAGTGCGGTCTCCCGGAGTCCTTCGCTTTTGAAGGCTTTGCCTACATGACTTGGGTCTGGAACCGCCTCCAGCACGGTCCCCTTCCGGACCACGTCATACCGTATGAGCTCTGGTTTGGCCACCGTGCTGACCTGCGCCTCGCTCGCGTCTGGGAACCCTTGGCTTCTGTGTGGTACACCGAGGACCAACAGGGGTCCAAGGTCTCACCGCGAGGTCGTTTGTGCACCTTCGTCGACATCTCCCCGTGGTCGAAGGCCTGGCGCTTTTGGGACCCTACTCGTCGTCGAATTGTTGAGACGTGACGCGCTCTTCTTTGATTCCTTGACCTACCGTGATCTGACATTGATTACATCGATGTCTGTCACGCATGTTCCTACGTGTGAGGTTTCTCGGCGGATGGGGGAGTCTGTGCCCACGAGCACCTCTCACCAGGCTGATGTCTCCGTTCGAGCTCCCTCCACTTTGTGGTCTCTGGCTCTTGATGACCCAGCGATCATAGCTGTCGGCCTAGAGACCTCTCCAGCACCGCCTGCTTCTACCCCTATCCCCTCGCACCCCACAGGTACCCATGATCTTGAACCTGTGTGCACTCCTATGACCGTACATGTGTCCATTGGCACTCCTGCCTCTGTGCGTGGCCCCGCATCACCTGCTCCTACTGTCACACTGATTCCAATGTCTCCCACACACGCATCTCCTCGCACGGCATCACCAGGTCCCTTGCCTTAGCCCTCCCCAGCTGTGATTGTGCCCGTTCCTGAGCCTGAGGTGCGTCCCTCGAGCCCAGGTTACTCCCGTGAGCCAGGCAATCGTCTTCAACCATTGGACTCCGGAGCTTAGCGAGTGTCTGGTCCCGCACGTAGGCGCTCAGTGCGTAGCATCGCGAGTGGTGATCCCGGCACAAGGGCGTGATTGTCCGCACTGAGCACACAGACATACATCCAACGTGTCCCGTAGGGCACGACCTTGTCACTCGTGAGTTTCATATCGCTTGCGATGCAGGAACCGATCTTATGGTCGTCAGACCTAGAACTGAGGCGTGTGCCCTTGCCACGCAGAGCTCTCCCTCTATGGCGCCTGACTCGAGCACACTGAGCAAAGCTCTCGCATCACAGGATGCTGATGCTTGGTGTGCTGCCTGCCAGGATGAGCTTTGGGCCATTCGGGAGCACGGAATGTACGAGCTAGTTCACCTTCCACCTGGGAGGAAGGCTATTCAGGTCAAGTGGGTCTTTTGCAAGAAAGTGAAGCCGGATCGCTCACTGGAATGCCACAAGGCTCGCTTGGTCGTCAAGGGGTACTCTCAAATTGAGAGCATCAATTACACTGACACCTTTGCCCCAGTTGGCCGCATGATCTCAGCTCGAGCTCTGTTCGGTGTGGTGGCTCAGCATGACTGGGAACTGCACCAGATGGACGTGAACAATGCCTTCCTCCATGGCTCTCTGGATGAGGAGATTTACGTGGCTCCGCCACCCGGCTTTTAGGACGGTGCCAAGGTCTAGCGCTTGCACAAGTCCTTGTATGGCCTGAAACAGTCTCCTCGGTGTTGGAACCAGGAGATCACTGACACCCTGACTCATGCGGGATATGTACAGAGCAAGGCAGATCCCTCTCTCTTCATCCGATGGACGCCTGAGCGGTTCACCGCCATCCTGGTCTATGTCGACGACCTTCTGATCGCGTCTCCTTCACTGGAGGACGTGGAGGCCAAGGCTGTCCTCTAGATTGCCTACAGGATGAAGGACCTTGGTTATGCAGCGGTGTTTCTTGGCATGGAGATAGTGCGAGACCGCAGACGTCGTACTCTACTACTGCACCAGGCCCGATACGCACGTATTATGGGGGAGCGCTTCAGAGACCTGGCCACTACCACACGTTCTGACATCGCCTTTGCCGTCAACCTCCTTGCTCAGTTTTTGCAGGCTCCACGCGCTAGAGCCCTTCACGCGCCTTTGCAAGTGGTGCGGTACGTGGTCTCCACAACGTACCTCGGACTTTGCTTTCGCCGGCAGTGTTCGGTGGTCCTAGACTGCTTTGCTGACAACGAGTGGGCCTGGAGCCCAGATGGACGCAGTCGCACTGGTTACGTGTTCCTGCTCGGTGGTACCACTGTGTCCTGGCGCAGCAGGAAGCAGGGCTGCATTGCACGTAGCTCATCGGAGGCAGAATACGTTGCTCTGGGTGCAAGGGCTGCTGAGGTGGTATGGCTGCAGCGCTTGTTCCTTGAGCTGGGTCAGTCAGTACCCGCCATTGTGCTTCGTTGCGACAACCAGAGTGCTCTTGCCATTGCGGAGAACTCTGGTGTCTTTCATGCTCGCACAAAGCACATTGCGGTTGAGCATCACTTTGTGCATGATCTGGTGGAGCGACACGTGATCTCTGTCATTTGGGTTGGCACTGACATGGAGCGTGCTGACTTCTTGACGAAGGCACTAGCACGCGGAAAGTTCCTCGTGGTCATTCGTTCTGTTGGACTTCGCCCCTTGCCTGAGAGTGGTGAGTGTGGGGTGTGTCTTTGTCCGTATCACATCTGTCGTTGCACTCGTTGTACTCGTCTCAATGCTGAACGTGTATGGATATGCGTACCATCGGGTCATGGGGGAGTGTTGTAATTTGTGACGTTCCTGTTGACCTGTTCAGTTTACTAGGACCACTCGACCGTGTCCATACTCGTGCAGATCCATGAGGCAGACCTTGGTGGTACCTGTGCGTCATCTGGTGGCGGACTACCAGCTTGGAGCTGACCGACGATCGTTCCAGAGCCCTGGACCCTACCCGGGACCTCTTGCAGTTTTCTCCAGGACGCAGAAGTTTATCGATGGACTAGCCGTGGACCCGATTTGCATGTGTTTGCATTATGTGTCCACCGTTTGATGCCGGATGCATGTATGTGACCAGTTGTAGCGTCCGGCTTGTGATCCTGCACGTCTAGGTTCAGATGGCGTTGCGTTCGGACATGTTACGACCAAAACAGTCGTTTTGGGCCGGTTTTAGGACAGATCTTGCACTGCCGCGTGCGACACTTGCCGTGCGCCGCGGAAGGTACTTATGCCATGGACCTGTCATTTGTCATTTCTCTCTGCAAATGCTATTGAAGCGTTCTGACACTTTGCCGTTGTGCGCACGATTTGTGACTGTCATCACCGTCTGATTAGGCACTGACGCCTAGTCGGCGGCTGTGTCGCAAGGAAGCTTCCATGCATCTCCTCACTAACATGCATGAACATCATATAAGTAATGCCGGGCGCGATGGATATGGCGTACTTATAATGTAAATATTTTGGATTTGCATGGTTAACATTCAACTTGCGGATATCTCAGGCTTCTATTGATTCTTGCGTGGATGTACCACCTAGAACGCCTTACATTGGGCTCCACACTCTCCCCCCTCTCCACATTTCATGCTTCTTCGTACTTGGGAGATGAACAGATTGTGGACAAGATACTTGTCATCTTGTGCTGCACACATGGCAGCAGCCTTCGCAGGTCAGATGTGCATTTGCACATGCTCAAGATGAGTGGAAACGAGGTCAACCCCATCTCAATCACTTCTGCATTCCCCCACATCTCAAGCTCGTCCCAAAGTGTTATGAGACAGCCCTGATCTCCTCTTGAAGTTCGAGGTTAGTCTAAGGTTTCGTGATGTGACCATCTCAGAGATGTGTTCAACCTCGAAAGACGTACCTTACATGTCTCCTTAGAAATGCTTCCTCAACTGTGCAGTCCAACATCAATTTCTTTGTTGCACTCTCTCGCATTGCGATGTGTAGAGCAACTCGAGAGTTATAAATGGATTTGACAAGCCTGAAAGTCCTCCAAGACCAACGTCCCAAGGAAACAAAAAGGAATTGCAGAGCTACAACAGATGCAGAAGAAAAGGGAGGAGTTATTCACAAAGATTGACACCAGTGAGATAGCCCACCACCATCTTGTCACAGAGATTACCAGCTGAGCACATCCTTGGGGTACAGAAAGTGTCTGATGATGAAGAAGTCGACGACGAACAGCACGACCACCGCTCCAACCGTGTACTTGTTCAGTCTCAGCACAGGGGACGGAGTGGACTGGGAACGATCGCCGCTGCTGCCATTTCCATCACCGCCGCCGCTGCTGCTGCCGCTGCTGGCCTTTGCCTTGGCATGGTGATGGTGACTGCCTGCCATGTTCAGTGACCTGCGAAGAAAATTAGGCACAGTGGAGGGATGGGGTGCACTTGGTTTGACTCCATGGCGACAGTGGCGGACACAACAGCAACACAGGCAAACTGCAGAAGGCGATGGCGACGGCGACAACGACGACGATGACGACAACAACGACGACGACGACGACGACAAAGACGGCAATGACGACGATGGCGGCGGCGACGACGACAACGACGGCGAGGACGACGACAACAACGAGGACAAGGACGAAGACGACAATGACGACGGCGATGGCGGTGGTGACAATGACAAAGACGGCGATGCTTGCAGGCGGCGACTGGGGCGGCGATGGCGACGACGACAATGACAACGGCGGCAACGGCGGCAGCAATGGCAGTTGCTTGCAGGCGGCAGCAGTGACCAAGATAATGACGATGTAATGGTGCCACCGCCAACAAGCCGACCGGGGCAATGACAGCGGCAGCGGGTGCAGCACTGCGACGACCAGCAACGATAGTGCTGATGGCAACGGTGACGAGCAACGATGGTGCTGATGGCAATGGTGACTAGCAACGATAG
>SZWC01018458.1:7584-23370 GCA_023375785.1 Penium margaritaceum
CGTCTCCGTCTCCATCTCCGTCTCCGTCTCCGTCTCCGTCTCCGTCTCCGTCTCCGTCTACGTCTCCGTCTCCATCTCCGTCTCTGTCTCTGTCTCCGTCTCCATCTCCGTCTCCGTCTCGATCTCCGTCTTTGTCTCCATCTCCGTCTCCTTCTCTGTCTCCGTCTCCGTCTCCGTCTCCGTCTCCGTCTCCATCTTTGTCTCCGTCTCCGTCTCCATCTTTGTCTCCATCTCTGTCTCCGTCTCTGTCTCCGTCTCTGTCTCTGGCTGCGTCTCCGTCTCCGTCTCCGTCCTGGTCTCCGTCTCCGTCTCCGTCTTCGTCACTGTCTTTGTCTCCATCTCCGTCTCCATCTTCTTCTCCGTCTCTGTCTCCGTCTTCGTCTCCGTCTTTGTCTCCATCTCCTTCTCCTTCTCCGTCTCCGTCTCCGTCTGCGTCTCCATCTCCGTCTCTGTTTCCGTCTTCGTCTCCGACTCCGTCTCCGTCTCCGTCTTCGTCTCCGTCTCCGTCTCCGTCTCCATCTCCATCTCCGCCTCCGTCTCCGTCTCCGTCTCCGTCTCCGTCTGCGTCTCCGTCTCCGTCTCTGCCTCCGTCTCCGTCTCCGTCTCCCTCTTCGTCTCCATCTCCGTCTCCATCTCCGTCCCCGTCTCTGTTTCCATATCTGTTTTGTCTCCGTCTCCGTGTAAGTCCCTGTCTGCGTCTCCGTCTCTGTCTCCGTCTCCGTCTCCGTCTCCGTCTCCGTCTCCTTCTCTGTCTCCGTCTCCGTCTCCGTCTCTGTCTCCGTCTCCATCATCGTCTCCGTCCACGTCATCGTCTCCCTCTCCGTCACCGTCTTCCTCTCCATCTACGTCTCCTTCTTCGTCGCCGTCTCCGTCTCCGTCTCCGTCTCCGTCTCCGTCTCCATCTCTGTCTCTGTCTCCGTCTCCGACTCCGTCTCCGTCTCTGTCTCTGTCTCCGTCTCCATCTCTGTCTCCGTCTCCATCTCCGTCTCTGTCTTCGTCTCCATCTCTGTCTTTGTCTCTATCTCCATCTCCATCTCAGTCTTTGTGTCCGTCTCCATCTCCATCTCCATCTCCGTCCACGTCATCGTCTTTGTCTTCGTCTCCGTCTCCGTCTCCGTCTCCGTCTCCTTCTCCATCTCCGACTCCATCTTCATCTCCGTCTCCGTCTCTGTGTCCCTCTCCGTCTCCGTCTCTGACTCCGTCTCTGTCTCTGTCTCCGTCTCCGTCTCCGTCTCCGTCTCCGTCTCCGTCGCCATCACCGTCGCCGTCGCCGTCGCCATCGCCGTCGCCGTTGCCGTTGCCATCGTCCTCGCCTTCGCCGTCGCCGTCACCGTCGCCGTCTCCGTTTTCGTCTCCGTCTCGGTCTCTGTCTCCGTCTCCGTCTTCTTCGCCGTCTCCGTCTCCGTCTCCGTCTCCGTCACCATGTCCGTCTCCGTCTCCGTGTCTGTCTCCGTCTCCGTCTCTGTCTCCGTCTCTGTCTCCATCTCTATCTCTGCCTCAGTCTCCATCTCCGTGTCCGTCATCGTCTCCGTCTCCGTCTCCGTCTCCGTCTCCGTCTCCGTCTCCGTCTTCGTCTCCGTCTCCGTCTCCGTCTTCGTCTTCGTCCCGGTCTCTGTCTCCGTCTCTGTCTCCGTTTTTGTCTCCGTCTCCATCTCCGTCTCTGTCTCCTTCTCTATCTCCGTCTCCATCTTTGTCTCCATCTCTATCTCCGTCTCCGTATCCGTCTCCATCTCCGTCTTCGTCTCCGTCTCCGTCTCCGTCTTTGTCTCTGTCTCAATCTCCGTCTCTGTCTCCGTCTCCTTCTCTGTCTCCATCTCTGTCTCCATCTCCATCTCCGTCTCTGTCTCTGTCTCAGCTCCGTCTCCGTCTCTGTCTCTGTCTCCGTCTCCGTCTCCGTCTCCGTCTCTGTCTCCGTCTCCGTCTGCGTCTCCGTCTCCGTTTCCCTCTCAGTCTCTGTTTCCGTCTCTGTCTCCATCTCCGTCTCCTACTCCGTCTTTGTCTGCATCTCTGTCTTCGTCTCCATCTTCATCTCCGTCTCCTTCTCTGTCTCCGTCTTCGTCTCCGTCTCCGTCTCCGTCTCCATCTCTGTCTCCATCTCTGTCTTCCTCTTCGTCTCCGTCTCCGTCTCCGTCTCTGTCTGTCTATGTGTCTGTCTCCGTCTCAGTCTCCGTCTCCGTCTCCGTCTCTGTCTCTGTCTCTGCCTCCATCTTCGTTTCCGTCTCCGTCTGCGTCTCCGTCTCCATCACTGTCTCTGTCTCTGTCTCCGTCTCCGTATCCGTCTCCGTCTCCGTGTCCGTCTCCATCTCCGTCTCCGTCTCCGTCTCCATCTCCGTCTCTTTCTTTGTCTTCGTCTCTGTCTTCGTTTCCATCTCCGTCTCCATCTCAGTGTTTGTCTCCGTCTTCGTTTCCATCTCCGTCTCCGTCCACATCATCGTCTTCGTCTTCGTCTCCGTCTCTGTCTCCATCTTCGTCTCCGTCTCCGTCTCCTTTTCCGTCGCCGTCTCCGTCTCCGTCTCCGTATCCGTCTCTGTCTCCGTCCCCATCTCTAACTCCGTCTCTGTCTCCATTTCCGTCTCTGTCTCCGTCTCCGTCTCCGTTGCCATCGCCGTCGCCGTCGCAGTTGCCATCGCTATCGCCGTCGCCGTTGCCATCATCATCGCCTTCGCCGTCGCCGTCGCCGTCGCCGTCTCCGTTTCTGTCTCCGCCTCCGTCTCTGTCTCTGTCTCCGTCTCCGCTTCCGTCTCTGTCTCCGTCTCCGTCTCCGTCTCCGTCACCGTCTCCGTCTCCATCCCCGTCTCTGTCTCCGTCTCCGTCTCCGTCTCCGTCCCCGTCACAGTCTCCGTCTCCATGTCCATCATTGTCTCCATCTCCGTCTTTGTCTCCGTCTCCGTCTCCGTCTTCGTCTCTCTCTCTTTCTCCATCTCCGTCTCCGTCTCTGTCTCTATCGCCGTCTCCCTCTCCATCTATGTCTCCGTCTCCGTCTTTGTCTCGGTCTCCGTCTCTGTCCCCGTCTCCGTCTTCGTCTCCGTCTCCGTCTCCATCTCTGTCTCCTTCTGTATATCTGTCTCCATCTCCGTCTCCGTCTCCATCTCCGTCTCCGTCTCCGTCTCCGTCTCCGTCTCCATCTCTTTCTCTGTCTCCGTCTCCGTCTCCATCTCCGTCTTCATCTCCGTCTTCGTCTCTGTCTCCGTCTCCGTCTCTGTCTCTGTCTCCTTCTCTGTCTCCATCACCGTCTCCATCTCCATCTCCGTCTCTGTCTCCGTCTCAGCTCCGTCTCCGTCTCTGTCTCTGTCTCCGTCTCCGTCTCTATCTCTGTCTCCGTCTCCGTCTTGGTCTCTGTCTCCGTCTCTGTCTCCGTCTCCGTCTCCGTCCCCGTCTCCGTCTCCGTCTCCGTCTCCGTCTCCGTCTCGGTCTCCGTCTCTGTCTCCGTCTCCGTCTCCGTCCCCGTCTCCGTCTCCGTCTCCGTCTCCGTCTCCGTCTCGGTCTCCGTCTCTGTCTCCGTCTCCGTCTCCGTCTCTGTCTCCGTCTCTGTCTCCTTCTCCGTCTCCGTCCCCGTATCCGTCTCCGTCCCCGTATCCGTCTCCGTCTCCGTCTCCATGTCCGTCTCGGTCTCCGTCTCTGTCTCCGTCTCCGTCTCCGTCTCCGTCTCCGTCTCCGTCTGCGTCTCCGTCTCCGTTTCCCTCTCAGTCTCTGTTTCCGTCTCTGTCTCCATCTCCGTCTCCTACTCCGTCTTTGTCTGCGTCTCTGTCTTCGTCTCCATCTTCATCTCCGTCTCCTTCTCTGTCTCCGTCTTCGTCTCCGTCTCCGTCTCCGTCTCCATCTCTGTCTCCATCTCTGTCTTCCTCTTCGTCTCCGTCTCCGTCTCCGTCTCCGTCTGTCTATGTGTCTGTCTTTGTCTCAGTCTCCGTCTCCGTCTCCGTCTCTGTCTCCGTCTCTGCCTCCATCTTCGTCTCCGTCTCCGTCTGCGTCTCCGTCTCCATCACTGTCTCTGTCTCTGTCTCCGTCTCCGTATCCGTCTCCGTCTCCGTGTCCGTCTCCATCTCCCTCTCCGTCTCCGTCTCCATCTCCGTCTCTTTCTTTGTCTTCGTCTCTGTCTTCGTTTCCATCTCCGTCTCCATCTCAGTGTTTGTCTCCGTCTTCGTCTCCATCTCCGTCTCCGTCAACATCATCGTCTTCGTCTTCGTCTCCGTCTCTGTCTCCATCTTCGTCTCCGTCTCCGTCTCCGTCTCCGTCTCCTTTTCCGTCGCCGTCTCCGTCTCCGTCTCCGTATCCGTCTCCGTCTCCGTCCCCATCTCTAACTCCGTCTCTGTCTCCGTTTCCGTCTCTGTCTCCGTCTCCGTCTCCGTTGCCATCACCGTCGCCGTCGCCGTCGCCGTCGCAGTTGCCATCGCTGTCGCCGTCACCGTTGCCATCATCGTCGCCTTCGCCGTCGCCGTCGCCGTCGCCGTCTCCGTTTCTGTCTCCGCCTCCGTCTCTGTCTCTGTCTCCGTCTCCGCTTCCGTCTCTGTCTCCGTCTCCGTCTCCGTCTCCGTCACCGTCTCCGTCTCCATCCCCGTCTCTGTCTCCGTCTCCATCTCTGTCTCCGTCTCCGTCTCCGTCTCCGTCCCCGTCACAGTCTCCGTCTCCATGTCCATCATTGTCTCCATCTCCGTCTTTGTCTCCGTCTCTGTCTCCGTCTTCGTCTCTCTCTCTCTTTCTCCATCTCCGTCTCCGTCTCTGTCTCCATCTCCGTCTCCCTCTACGTCTATGTCTCCGTCTCCGTCTTTGTCTCGGTCTCCGTCTCTGTCTCCGTCTCCGTCTTCGTCTCCGTCTCCGTCTCTGTCTTTGTCTCCTTCTGTATATCCGTCTCCATCTCCGTCTCCGTCTCCATCTCCGTCTCCGTCTCCATCTCCGTCTCCGTCTCCATCTCTTTCTCTGTCTCCGTCTCCGTCTCCATCTCCGTCTTCATCTCCGTCTTCGTCTCTGTCTCTGTCTCCGTCTCTGTCTCTGTCTCCTTCTCTGTCTCCATCACCGTCTCCATCTCCATCTCCGTCTCTGTCTCCGTCTCAGCTCCGTCTCCGTCTCTGTCTCTGTCTCCGTCTCCGTCTCCATCTCTGTCTCCGTCTCTGTCTCCGTCTCCGTCTACGTCTCCGTCTCTTTCTCCGTCTCCGTCTCCGTCTCTGTGTCCGTCTCCGTCTTCCTCTCCGTCTCCGTTTTCCGTCTCTGTCTCTGTCTCTGTCTCCTTCTCCGTCTCTGTGTGCGTCTTTGTCTTCGTCTCCATCTTCATATCCGTCTCCGTCTCTGTCTCCGTCTCCGTCTCCGTCTCCGTCTCCGTCTCCGTCTCCGTCTTCGTCTCCGTCTCCGTCTCCGTCTCCGTCTTCGTGTCTGTCTCCGTCTCCGTCTCCGTCTCCGTCTCCGTCTCTGTCTCCGTCTCCCCCTCTATCTCTGTTTCCGTCTCCGTCTTGGTCTCTGTCGCCGTCTCCGTCTCTTTCTCCGTCTCCGTCCCCGTATCCGTCTCCGTCTCCGTCTCCGTGTCCGTCTCGGTCTCCGTCTCTGTTTCCGTCTCCGTCTCTGTCTCCGTCTCCGTCTCCGTCTCTGTCTCTGTCTCCGTCTCCATCTCCTCCTCCGTCTTTGTTGCCGTCTTTGTCCTTGTCTCTGTTTCTGTCTCTGTTGTGGTCTCAGTCTCGGTCGCGGTCTCGGTCTTGGTCTCGGTCTCGGTCTCGGTCTCGGTCTCGGTCTCGGTCTCGGTCTCGGTCTCGGTCTCGGTCTCGGACATGGACCCGTCTCGGTCTTGGTCTCGGTCGCTGTCTCTCTCTCTCTCTCTGTCTCTCTGTCTGTCCCTGTCTCTCTCTCTGTCTCTCTGTCTGTCCCTGTCTCTCTCTCTGTCTCTCTGTCTGTCCCTGTCTCTCTCTCTGTCTCTCTGTCTGTCCCTGTCTCTCTCTCTGTCTCTGTCTCTCTCTGTCTCTGTCTCTGTCTTGGTCTCTGTCTCGGTCTCGGTCTTGGCCTCGGTCTCGGTCTCGGTCTCGGTCTCGGTCTTGGTCTTGGTCTCGGTCTTGGTCTCGGTCGCTGTCTCTCTCTCTCTCTCTGTCTCTGTCTCTGTCTTGGTCTCTGTCTCAGTCTCTGTCTCAGTGTCTGCCCCTGTCTCTGTCTCTGTCTTTGTCTCTGTCTCTGTCTCTGTCTCTCTCTGTCTCTGTCTCTATCTCTGTCTCTGTTTGTGTCTCTATCCCTATCTCTCTCTCCATCTGTCTCTGTCTTTCTCTTTGTCTCTGTCTCCGTCTCTGTCTCTGTCTCTCTCTATCTCTCTTTCTGTCTCTGTCTCTGTCTTTGTCTCTATCTCTGTCTTTGTCTCTGTCTCCATCTCTGTCTCTGTCTCTGTCTGTGTCTCTGTCTCTCTCTGTCTTTGTTTCTGTCTCCGTGTCTGTCTCTATCTCTTTCTCTGTCTCTGTCTCTGTCTTTGTCTGTGTCTCTGTGTGTGTTTGTCTCTGTCTCTGTGTGTGTCTCTGTCTCTATCTCTGTCTCTGTCTTTGTCTCTGTCTCTGTCTCTGTCTCTATCTCTGTCTCTGTCTCTGTCTCTGTCTCTGTCTCTGTCTCTGTCTCTGTCTCTGTCTTTGTCTCTGTCTTTGTCTGTGTTTCTGTCTCTGCCTCCGTCGTTGTCTTTTTCTCTGTCTCTGTCTCTGTCTCTGCCTCTTTCTCTGTCTCTGTCTGTATCTATGTCTCCGTCTCCGTCTCTGTTTCTGTCTCTATCTCTGTCTCTGTCTCTGTCTCTGTCTCTGTTTTTGTCTCTGTCTCTGTCTCTCCCTCTGCCTCTGCCTCTGCCTCTGCCTCTGTCTGTGTCTCCATCTCTGCCTCTGTCTTTGTCTCTGTCTCTGTCTCTGTCTCTATCTCTGTTTATGTCTATGTGTATGTCTATGCCTATGCCTATGCCTATGCCTATGCCTATGTCTATGTCTATGTCTATGTCTATGTCTATGTCTATGTCTATGTCTATGTCTATGTCTATGTCTATGTCTATGTCTATGTCTATGTCTCTGTCTATGTCTATGTCTATGTCTATGTCTATGTCTATGTCTATGTCTATGTCTATGTCTATGTCTATGTCTATGTCTATGTCTATGTCTATGTCTATGTCTATGTCTATGTCTATCTATATCTCTATTGATATACATATCTTGATCTACACATATATATTAATATCTATATTTGATACATATCTATATCTATATCTATAGCTAGATATTCATCTGTATCTATATTTGTTTCTATGGCTATAACTATATCTATATCCATGTCTATATCCTCATCTACAACATAGGATGTATACATAATGTAGATAACAATGTATAGCTATATACATGCCTGAAGGTATAATTAAAAATGGAAATTAATTTATGTGTAGATATAATTTTGGATGTAAGTTTTGAAAGATACTCAAAATTTCTTGAATCAATTAGGTTTTTATTTTTATGGATTAATTTGATGATGTTTGTCATAAGCATGTAATTATTGTTACTCTTTAAGAAATGAATATATCTTTTTCACTTGATTCACCCATTAAATGATGCTAAAATCCACATGTTTTCCATCTTTTAAAGCTTAGTGAGGATAGATGAAGAAATCATGTTGAAATATTTCATATTCATATTATTGAATAAAATGAGAGAGCAATCCACTTTGACAAATCGAAGAACAAATTTGTTCTGTGTATACATTCGCCATTATTTGGAATTTTAAATGTCATATTCATTGCAAAATTTGGAACAAAATATTTTTATTCTTTGGGTTAAAAATGCTTTCATGAATTCCATGAAAGGCAAATCTAATCGGTTCGAACTGTGCATGATGATTGAAAATTATGATAAATTTTTTTATGCATTGAATTCTTTCACTTTGTACTGACATATTTACAAATCACTTTGATTCAAAGGTAATTTTCATCTTGTTTTTTATTAATTTTGCTTCAGATTGAGATCTGTGTTTCGCAAAATTGATTTTGTCTTGGAAATGCTATTCTAGACCTTAGAACGGCCTGGCACGGCTCATGCTGTTGCTTTCTGAGCGATGAACGGCAGTTCATAGTTCTTTTCTTCTATTTGAGGAGGGTATTCTTTGCGGCGAGAACTTTATTGTAAACTGTCAAGTTCGCAAGTTCAGCTCTTCCGGTTTTTTTGTCTATTGCTCGCCGGTTTTGCGGAGTTGGATTTCTCTTGCAAAAGCTCCAATCCACATCTCAGAGGACTTGGCCGTGAGCCCATTCCGACTGGTGACGCGGCTTAAGTCGCCATAGTTGGAAGACGCATTTCTGCACTTGGTCGCGGTATCCTGACGCGGATTAGGATTTCGCTGCTCCTGTCGTGATGGGTTGGCCTGACTTTAGCGAAAGTGAGCGGAGGACACCCCACTTCACCGTGGACCTTTTCCGTCCCTTCACATCGACTTTACAAATAACCGGTAATTGCAGAAAGAATAAAAAAGAAGATAAGTAGATACCCCTAAAGTCACAGTTTGAGGAAGGTTTGTGGACAAATGGATCTGCATTTTTTTTAATATATTACTAGCCGCGTCTCAACTTCTTTTAAAACGAGAGACCCTACAATGCTCCGCAAGGCAGATTGTCTCATCTCCACATATCCCAACATGAGATGCATACTGTAACGTACCGATTACCCCGTTTCCATATTGAGTCTTTCAAGATATTCTCGCTTTTTATATATTTCTTGGAACACGTACTAACAAACAGGTGAATAAGCATCCTATCGTTAGGTGCCAGATGGTTGAAGCAATCTGGCATCTTAAACCCACACCCTGCCCTCAAAAGGGAGTTGTAAAAAGCATCTATCCATCACCATCCGCGCATTCTTGGAAGGTGTCGTATTATTTATGAAGATGCCAGATTGCAATAACATTTTCACATTGAGAGATTCCACAGAAGTCACAGAATGGAAATGTCAGGACAATGACCATGTACCTAACAGAGTACCTCGTCACTGACATGAAGGCTGCGGGGCGTCCTGAAATCATCGCGCTGAATTTGAATTTTATCAAAGTCAAAAATCAAAACAAGGGGCGTATATAGTTAAGAATCCTTCAGACACGTTGGCTTACGTTTTTGAACATTCGGAATAAGGAACTTTGTGACTTTGCAGCAGATGTAAACTCGATGACGTTTCTCATTACCTCTGTGCATAATGTTTCCAGGAGTTCTAAAAAGTGGTGTCATAGATATAAATAGCTAGATTGCATTGCCAAGTCACGACTTCCTAACAACGTCCATTGCTCCTTGCCATTTTCCCTTCTCTCCTCCTCACGCTTTTGCGTTGCGGCCAATCGACAGCGGCAGGAGTGAAATCGGAGTTAATCACCTACGGCTGCGATCAAGGGCCCTTAAGCCTCAGATATCAACCCTCAGTCTGATGTCCTCCATTTCCACAGCTCATAGTTTCAGTTTCCCGTTACTTCTTACTGAGAGAGACCGTTGAGCAAAGCAATAGTTCTTCTAGAATGTTTTACGCTATTTTTTTGTATTCGTGGAATGGAAATGCTATGTTCTTTTTGGATTGCGTGTGTTGGAGGTTGCAGAACAACTTAGGTTGTTACAGAGGATCAATTTCATGGTCCATCAATTTGTTTATGACTCAATTACTAGAATTTTGTCTTTGTTCAATTTGGAAACATGCAAGACATTCCATTCTGGATGTCCAAAAAAGAGATCTTTGTCAGATTCTAGATTTATTTTCAAAGGAGAGTGCAAAGCTGCACGAATGGCAGGCATGGGTTACAAAGTATGCCAAGAAAATGATTAAAGAATGAAGAAATCATGAGCAAAAATAAGAGATACTTAAAAGCCTTCCCTAGGGTAGATGTGAGGAAAAACATACAACATGATTGATTCTACTTTGTTGGAAACAAAGAAAAGAAAGAAAATTTTAAGTTTTTTAACGAAACGATCTCGTGGAAGATTGATTTAAGGATATCAGAATCATAACATATGTATAACTATGTAGGTAACAATAAATTTCTGTATAAGGTCCTTGGGGTTAAAACAGTTCTTTGAGTCTTTTCACATCGAGGTCCAAGAGACCTTTGTTATGTTGCATGAAACAAAGTGTTGAGATTGAGAGTGCTCTCGGTTAGTGTTTTTGCTCAATCCATGTGAACGAGGCCACTCCACATTGCCTGTTTCATACCGCTATAGCGGACATCACAATTGGCCTCAAGCAATTAAAAAGGAACAACAACTAAAATGCCATCACAATGCATTCTTTGCACATATTCCAAGTACTCTCTGCCGTTGCATGTAAGGATACATTTTGTATACTTGTGGAAGTGTACAACATGTACCTGAACCATTGAAGGGATTAGTCTTGCAATTTGGTCAAGCTCCTTCATGTGGACAATGTGGTGCAGAGACTAGGGGAGAGAGTGTTTTTTAAAGTTCATGATGAACAAAAAATGATAGGGATACTACGTAACCCAAACATAGGTTCACAAGAAGATTTTTGTCGTTATAGTTGTGACAAAGTACCCCATGACATACATGGTCGTTTATGATGAATGTTGAATACATGTGAGGACAATGATGAATGCTTTTGATGTAAATTTGCCTTGTCCATTTCATTCATAGCTGGAAAACATTTACCCTGTTGTTATGTTTGGAAAATGCTACATCATCGTGATAAGTTTGGAAAACTTCTCATGATATCCTGCTTTCATGGCTTATTCCACCATTGGGAAAGTTTGAATAACCCATGGAAACACGACAACATACATGTACATCCCCTTGCCTAAACACGCTACTTTGTTTTAACTGGATATAGGCCCTTCGCCCGAGGTACCATGAGGTGATGCAATGTACCACACGGGGCACAAAAAATTCACTTGACACTAATAGAATTAAAAAAGCGGAAGCAAGGATTCCAGTTATCAAAACATCAACAACAAATCTATTCGTGAGATTAGAATAGAATGACAACTTCTACTTTTTCCTTCAAGGCACAGAATTATTTTGAATGCCTTTGTGTGTAGTTTGATGCACCTCCTTCATCGTGTCTCTGATGTATTAGTACAGATCTTATCACCACATGGATCAATCGAGGACAGCATCAAACAATAAGTCAACATGTGTTTTTGCACCAGGCCCATTGATGAAAAGGATAATTCAATAAGATAACATTTTTAAGACTATTGACTAAATAAATATTTGATTAAAGAAAATTCAAACTCACAAATGTGGATTTTTTGTTTTGTTTTTTGAATTTTCCCACAGTTTCATTCATTGGTTTCTTTTGTTTATTCATGCTCGTGAAAATGAATTGTCCATCACCTTGCTACACCAAAGCCTTGAAGATGAAAAAACGATGTAAAAACCATCAACCCTCCAATGTTGAGAGGAGACCACGTCAAAATTGCCTCTCTACTTAGTATTAAGAAAACTCTTCATAATGTTTCAAACACACGGAGTGGTCTTTTACGGTTGAACCAAATTTACTTGAACACAATCACTCAAATAAACTTTGCTAGAAACACATTTTCCTATTAGGATTAAGTTAAAAAGTTAAATCTATGCGTTTTCATTGTAGAAGAAGTGCCATATGCATCACGTTATTCATAAGTAGAAAATAAACTCCATCATCCAAAAAGATTTATGAAGAGCATTAAATTTAAACATGGGGGTTAAAATACTTAGGAGTTATTTTGCAACAATCAAACTAGAGAAATAGCTTCCACAAAAGGTTTGATCAATGAATTGATATTCTCAAAAAGTGGCTTGGTACAGCAAGTATTTTTTTCATTTCGTGCATTTTCTCAATGGAAGCATACGTAACCTCTTACATACTCAAAAAATTCATTATCATCAAGTTATTTTTGTTTTACAGATAAGAAGGCCACTCACTTGCTACAACAAAGCTTACGTGGTTCAAATCATAGAGAATTATCTTTCCATGTAAATTTGCTTGAATCAATAACTAAAACACATCTTAATTCCCAACAATGGACATCTCCAATGAATGTGATTTCATTCAAGGTTGTTCCTGAAATTCTGATGAACTCCTTTGATATATAACCAATGAATAAAATAGAAAAGCAAAGACACTATACTCTTTCACTGCTAACATAAGATTGCAAATATTAGTTACATCTCTATCATTGAGCTAAAAACCTTCAACAATACACAATGTTATGAACAATTGTTTAGAGTTATGGAGAGAATATGTATCCCGAATTGTGAACACATGTATGCAAGATATTCTGCATTCTCAATGTCTTCATTGAACTAAAAGCTAAATTATTTCCTTAAAAATGGAACACAAACATCTTCGATCATTCAAGGCTTGCAAAATGTGGAATGAATTACATGATATTCAAGTGCAATGATTTCATTATTCAAAAGAACTTTTAGGAAATTTCAAGATGTTAAATTTTCTTAACAAACACAGCTTTATGGTTTGCCATGGTCACACAAATCAACGCTGCAAGAATGGCCATGATGACTAAGACATGATAGGTCCTTCAAAAACAAGACATTTAATGCTACAAAGACGTCCAAAAATCGTTCTAAAAATGTTAGGGTCTGTGAGCAAATACATCATTTTGGTGGTGTGGCATAGTTTCGGTGTCCTCAAAATTCAAGGATTATACATGGCAGTAACGCAAAGAGTTTCAATGTTTTAGGAGATGTTTGAGGAAATAAGCAATTTAATGCACATTTGAATCTCTTTTGTCAACGTATCCATTAAAACTAATCATGAATTTGATAGTAAGAAAACAAAACTCATATTATAGAAAGTGAACTGAAGGGAACTTAGCCTATGAAAATACTCATTTTTATTCATCTATAGTGACAAAAACCTTTCAATACTTGCTATTATGTGTCAACATCTTAAATTGACTTTGAAACTACATAATTTTAAGGGAAAATGTGTTCTTTGTATTGATGGAAAACAATCAATGAATTTTTCCATAGAACGCATGTTATGAGAAAGGCTCCCAAAACATTAGTTGATTTTGTAACAACATAGTATAAATTTTTAATAAAAACAATGGTGTTTATTCTTTCATTGACGCAAATAATTCAATCTTTATTGAATAATTTTTTTTTGTTGAAATAGGACAGGTTGAGGGGGAGGGAGAGAGGATGGAGGTGAGTGGAGGAGGCGGGAGGCGGTTGGAGCCGGGAGTTAGCCGCAGGGCTAGCTATCCCTCTCGAGAGCTGTGAGGGGGAGAAGCTCTCGAGAGCTTGTGAGGGGGGATCGCTCTCGAGGCTTGTGAGGGGGGGGGGTCTCGTCTCGATCCTCTCTCGTACTTAGTACGAGAGAGGATCGAGACGAGAATCGTGTAGGTTTGTGGAAAAGAATAATCGTGATGGGGGAGCGAGAGTGACCCCTATCGGGTCGCCCTCGCTCCCCAGACTGCGGTTCGCCCTAAAGTGTGGCGAACCACATAAGGGGTGCATAGGGTCTCTACGCGCACAATGTCTCGTGCGACCCAGACGGGGTGACGCAGCGAGGCCTACGTCTCGTAAGAAGTCAGCACAAACAAAGAAATGAGACTAAACTAGGCTAGCTAACGCAATTAGACACAGAAATGTTTGCTACTTTAACATGACAGCATAAGCAAGGGTGCATGTCCCAAGCGAAGGGCTTGAACATCACACCACAAGCCCCAATAGCGCAGAGCGACATGGAGAAAGATGGTAGGCACAAGGCGCCAACGGACGGAGCATGCCAGGCGGCACCATCGCGGAAGTGCGCGGCCGAAAGAAGCGTAAGGGAGGAACGCGGCCAGGGTGACTCCGCGAGGAGAGCCCGGCGAGAAGCACCCTGCTAACGTCATCCCACCAGCAGGACCACACCAGGAGCACCCNGTAGACAGTCATCGAGCGAATGACCGGAGAACCCTCGCAAGCAGCAGGGGATGGGGGAGGAAGAGGAGGGAGGAGAGTCAGTCAGCCGGGAGCAGGGTGCGAAGACCGACTGCGGCGATGCTGGAGGCAAAGGCGGGCTGGTGAAGGGCCTTAGTGAGGAAGTCAGCAAGTTGAAACTCCGCAGATATGAACCGTAGGCACACGTCGCCAGCAGCAACAACGTCGCGGACGTAGTGGTGCTCGACATTGATGTGCTTTGTGCGACGATGAAGTGCACCTGCATTCCTGGAGATTGCCAAACCGCTCTCACTGTCAGTGTATAGGGGCACGGGTGGCGTGGGGAGATGGAACTCTCCAAGGAGGCGGCGGAGCCACACAGCCTCAGCGGTTGCACTACCCAGGGCCATGTACTCGGCCTCGCCTGTGCTGCAAGTGACGCAACCTTGCTTGCCGCTGCGCCAGGAAATGGCGGCGGCACCGAGAGGGAAGACGAAGCCACTGCGGCTCTGAGCGTTCGCGTCACGGGCGTAATCGCTATCAGCATAGCCCTCAAGGAGCGGCACACCCGAGACGGCCGGGAAGGCGAGGCCAGTTCGGGCAGAGCCAAGGACATAGCGCAGGACATACGCAGCCACACGGAGATGAGCCGTGCGGGGCTCTCGAGCGTACTGGGCGAGGACGTTCACCGCACAGGCGATGTCCAGACGAGTGGTGCCGGCGAGGTACGTGAGAGCCCCAACGATGGACTGAAAAGCGATGGCGGACTCGAGCTCGCCAGACGCTGTGTCGTGGGCGACCTGGAGGGCTAGCTGTGTACCTTGCGGCATGGGGGAGGAGGCCGCGGGGAGAGGCCGCGACAGGTCGACAATGGACGAGAAGCGGTCGACAAGAGTAAGGACATAGCGTTCCTGGTGAACAAAGAGACAGCCAGGGAGACGCTCGAGCTGCATCCCGAGAAACATGGTGGCGAGGCCGAGGTCCTTCATGCGGTACGTCGAGGAGAGGAGGCTCTTAGCCTCGACGATCGCAGTGGAGGACGGTGAGGTGATGAGAAGGTCGTCGACGTACACCAAGATGAAGGCAGGCACCACAGAGGTACCGCCAATAAAGAGGGAGGGATGAGACTGGCTGGGACGAAAGCCGCCACGGACAAGGGTGGAGGTGAGCTCCTCGTTCCAGCAACAAGGGGACTGGCGGAGGCCGTAGAGCGCCCGACGGAGGCGACACACCTTCGCGAAGCCGTCGGAAAAACCGGGAGGCTGCACCATGTACAGCTCCTCATCGAGGCGGCCATGAAGAAAGGCATTGTTGACATCTATCTGGTGAAGCTCCCACTGGAAGGAGGCGGCCACACAGATGACGATGCGACTCGTGGTAAACCGACCGACCGGAGCGTAGGTCTCGCCGAAGTCAACGCCAGGGACCTGAGAGTATCCCTTTGCGGTGAGACGAGCCTTGTAGCGATCGAGCGTACCGGTGGCGGTGAACTTCCGACGAAGAACCCATTTGGCCTTGATCGCCTTGCGACCGGGGGGAAGGTCAGCGAGCTCCAAGACGCCGTGATCAGAGAGCGCAGCTAACTCAGCCAGGCACGCCGCATGCCAGTCGGCGGCGTCGGGACGGGACAGGGCCTCGGCAAGAGTGAGAGGGTCGGAGGCATCAGTGAGCGAGGGGGAGGAAGCCGCAGGAGGGGCGGAGGTGACAGCGAGGACGCGAGCGACAGTCGCGGGGGCGCCGGCGAAGCGGTGGTCAGTGCAAACATCCACCGCACGGCGGAACTCAAGGTGAAAGAAGTGACGACCGTGAGCGTGACCGGGGTGAAAGGTGTATGGACACAGAGGGCGGGAGCCAGAGGCGGAAGACGGGGAGGAGACGGGGCACAAGTCCGGACCAAGGGGCAGGGCAGAAGGGGCAGGCAGTGATGCGAGGGAAGGGGAAGAGGAAAG
>SZWC01018458.1:33652-56642 GCA_023375785.1 Penium margaritaceum
GAGCCGAGCAGAAACGACGGAAACGAAAGGAACGGGGGGGGAGGGGGGGGGCAATAGCCCGGAGTTCAGAGTTCAGGGGCAAACGGCCCAGAGTCCCTAGGCTAGACTAGATCTAGCTACAGCTACAGCTAGAGTCCGGGAACGGCAGCCACAGCTACAGCTACAGCTAGAGTCAGCGAAGGCGGAGCCACGGGGTCAGGGACGGCAGACGGAGATCCAGAAGCAGGCGGCCGAGCCAAGGCGAGTCCGAGGGTCCGAACGGGAGCGGGAAAGGGTAGAGCCGAAGCGAGAGAAAAGAAAACGAACCTGCACAGAGGCAAACGAACAGGGTTTAGACAAGGAAAACAACGAGCAGGCGAAAATGAAGAACCTGCAAGAGACAACGAGAGAGAAATAGCGTGGGTGGAAGGGGGGTCGGAACCGGGAGGAAAGCGGGGAAAGCGAGGAAAGAGCAAGGGTGGGAGGGGGTTCGGAACGACAACAAGGCCCCGAAGGGGGCGGACCTGGGAGGGAGGCTGCCGATGACGGCAGGTCAGTGGCGACGGCCACTGGGGAGAGGAGAGAGACGGCGGGGACGGTGATAGCGGAGAGACGTGCCAGTGGAGTCCGTCGACACGGTCGGAAGTCAGCGGAAGCGGAAGCGGAGTGACGGCGGCCACAGGCCCGTTCAATGGCTTGATGCCATGTTGAAATAGGACAGGTTGAGGGGGAGGGAGAGAGGATGGAGGTGAGTGGAGGAGGCGGGAGGCGGTTGGAGCCGGGAGTTAGCCGCGGGGCTAACTGTCCCTCTCAAGAGCTGTGAGGGGGAGAAGCTCTCGAGAGCTTGTGAGGGGGGATCACTCTCGAGGCTTGTGAGGGGGGGGGATCTCGTCTTGATCCTCTCTCGTACTTAGTACGAGAGAGGATCGAGATGAGAATCGTGTAGGTTTGTGGAAAAGAATAATCGTGACGGGGGAGCGAGAGTGACCCCTATCGGGTTGCCCTCGCTCCCCAGACTGCGGTTCGCCCTAAAGTGTGGCGAACCACATAAGGGGTGCATAGGGTCTCTACGCGCACAATGTCTCGTGCGACCCAGACGGGGTGACGCAGTGAGGCCTACGTCTCGTAAGAAGTCAGCACAAACAAAGAAATGAGACTAAACTAGGCTAGCTAACGCAAGTAGACACAGAAATGTTTGCTACTTTAACATGATTCAATAGGTGATCCTAATCAATCAAAATGATCCTCATATTGGAATTTGATGAACCTTCTCCATGAAACATAATTTCAGGCATGATGGAGTCTGTCCATGGTGATTTTGTACATAGGATGCTTTTTGAAGAAATGTTGTATCTTTTGCTATAATTTCCCTGAAAGTTTGGATTCAAGTAAGTTGTCCTATGCATACTACTACTCTTTCTTGCTTTTCTTACATCATGTTTCAATTCCATCGTTTATTGATGCAATTATCCAAGCATATTTGCAAATTGAGGAGGAAATCAATCACGATGAATTTAGTTTCAAGATTATCATTAGTGGGCAGATTTTTGAATAGATTTTCTCTACGGTTATGCACTTGACAACGATAACATATGAAGTTTATAGGAACACACTTCCATTAACTTAGATGAAGATATTGCAAAGCATGTATAAAGATGCATTAATCTCAAAGCATGTATGTGGTAGCCTTACTTCTCTAATACCCATACATGATTTCTTAAGAATGACAACCATTCTACATCTCTCTTCAAGAAACATTTTCTATTGATTTGAGGATGAAAGTGAGAATCAATGCATTTGCGCCAGAAATAAAAGTGGCTCAGAAAATTTATACAAACGACTATTAGAGGAAAAAAAACCAAGTAGCTCGATAAAATGCATGAAAGAGTATGGGAAGATGCAAGGAGTCCCAAGAAAAGACAGATGAAATTGTCATAGCAGGATACAATTCTCATATATTATGATTCAAATTGGGAAAAAAGCTTCTTATAAATGAATACCACATGCACAGAAAAACTTTAACAAATCTCCATCATACCTTATGATGTGAATGATGGTTACGTGTTTCACTAGATAAGAAACATACGTTCAAAACGTGTCATGGGAACTCAAAACTCTCAGATATATAGTTTACAAGTAATTAGTTGACAAAGAAGAAAACATTGTATATGTTATTGATGTGTTTGATGTGAATATGGTGTGCATCACTTATTTAAGTCAGAGCATTGCTAATCTTACCAAAGATGTGGATTAACAAATTGAAATAAGATGTATCCATCAAAACCATCATTGCCATGAGTTTTGAAAAGGACACTACACGGGGCAGCTAGTAATATTTATAATGATTTATCACATAAAGTTTTAATTTGTTTGTTGAGTTTAGAACAATCATCATTTCTATGTCTGACCAAATTTCTAAATTCAAATTCTTTTTGATCAATCCATCAAACATGAAAACAATTTTTTGTGTCAGAAATTTCTAAGCTTCCCTAAACCAACCATTTAAAGTACTCATTATGAAGAAGATTTTCCAAATAGAGTTACGCTTGGCAAAACGTGCAATGATTAACAGTTGAAAACAGACTTGCTACTTTTTACGAGAGGGGTCGTTGGCTTATTTTTTAGAAGCAAAAATGTACTTATTTGTTATAAGTGCTTAAACTTGAAGATGTATATAAAAAATGGTGGTGCTAAAACGAGGCTCTGTTGAGTTGTTTGGATTCTTGGCTATTTCAAGATTCAAGAGCCTTTTCCATAGTCGAGAAAAATCAAGGAATGTCAAGAATATGTTCAGGCAAATTCGGGATGTGACCTAACTTTTGTGGTCAATGCACAAGGAGTTTGATGTGTTTACAACTTTCCCTATGAGCACAAAACATTCTGCTGTGACTATGTAGAGATGTGGGTCACGAGCCACTTCTAGGTTTGGGGCGTGTGTCGATTGCGTGTCAGGCTTGTAGCCATCGATAAAGGGATCTCCGAATGAGAAGTGGCCGTATGAAACCCACCAGTTGTGTGCTGCGTCATACTTTGACCCTTTGGTCTGATAGTGTTCATTGCCTTCTCATTGGCGGTGATAAAGAAATTCCTCAAGTTCACACTTATGGACGCCATCTACAATGATGGGTGGCAAAGAGGGTACCAGGTGTCCAAGATATCTTTCCTTTTATTGACAGTGTGATACTTTTTTGTGTGAAGAAAGGTTAATGCTCATGTTCTTGGGCACTTGGAGCTTTGTGGCAAAGGGAGTGCGCATCTCCAAGATGTGAAAAGTCCCCGACCATACAATTTTAAACTTTAGACTGCTTCATCCGCAGAGTTTGATAGTCATGGATTTTAACAAAACTTTGTCGTTGACAGTCAAGTATGTGATTTGCCAATCTTTATTATCTTTCTGCTTCATAGCTGCTTGAGTAAAAGCAAGAGTTTCCACCCTAATTGCAAAAACATGCTTATTAATGTGCGTTGATGTTAGTGATGTTTCTTACGATCGAAAATCAAATCAGATTGGTTACTTTTGCTTCATAAACCATCTCAAGTACTCTTTTTCTATTGCAAGAGATGTTGTTCAGTTCTATATGAACTTGACTACTAGCAGGTTGTCTGCCCAATAACTGCTATAAGATTCACTCAGATTTCGGACTTGTTTAGATGTTTGCTTGGTCCACTTAGTTTGTCCATTGATATGTGGATGGAACGTTGTTTAAAGTTGAATTCAATGCCATACCGCTTCATCAAATGTGGCTAAAACTGGCTAGTGAACCATGCACCTCAAGCTCTCGTGTTTGATTGCTGGACATCATGCAATCAAATGATTTTGCAATAGGAACAACCGTGCTCCTCCTTTGACGGTTGAATCTGTACTGGTTGGGATGAAATGTGCCATCTCCAAAAATCTGTTGACGACGACATGTATAGCACCAACCCCTTGTGGAGTGACGGGAAAACGAGTCACAAAGTCCATGGAGATGTTGTTCCCTAGTATTTCTAGGGCTTGGTATGTCAAGTCATGTGGCATTTGTAAACGTTGTCAAGTTTAAAGGACTTTGTGACGTCAACCCCCATTTTTCCCACCAATGATACATTGAGTTTGTTCAGGGTGTTTTCTGCTCTCAAGTGGCCTCCACAATCTTTGGCGTGGCATTTGTTCAGGAGAATGTATAGTAGCTCCTCAACTTTTGGGTTGATGACTTAATTCATATAAATTGTACACCCAAAGGAGCGTGCAAAGTAGAAACTTGTGGTGACATAGGCTCCATGGTTCTCCTAGCCGCGCGCAAATATACTCGCCATGTACAACTTTGTAGTCAAATTAGACGTGAGGAATTTTATCTATCTCGATGGCCCTAAGGTAGGGTTCAACAATATTGTTTGGTACTTATGTCCATGATGGTCCATTGAAAGCACACATTTGTGGCACTCCAAACAATTGCGCAAGGCATGGATAGTTGTGACAACGTTTTCCTCGCGGACAGCATTGTTAAGCTCTACCTTGTGAAGCTTCCCTGACATGTATGCCATGGTATGTTCTCCTCGCGTATTTTTCCCTAATGGGATGGTCCCAAATTAACCGTTGGAAGCATCTGTAACCATGATGTAGGTTGTCATCGCGTCATCCAATCAACCGTTGGCACCAAGGTCAAAGCTATATGTAAAAATGTAAATATTGTTTTTCCTTGTCTCCCTGATTTCACTAGTAATTAATTTAGGGTGAGATAAGGAAGAGGCATTGACACTCAAGGATAGTCTAATAAGCCATGAAGATAATGGTAAAACCAAGGAAAAAAGTATACGTCACGTACGTTTTTTGGAGTTTGCCAGTCTGCCACTATGCATAATGTTCCTTGTACATGAATATCTATCCAGTATCAAATATGTGACCAAGAAACTCTATTGAGAGCTGACCAAATTCACATTTTAAGAGCTTCCCATAACTTATCTGCCAGTAGAGGACCTCAGACACCAATTGAAGGTGTCATTGATGATTCCATGGGGTTCAGCTATACATGCGGAAGTCGTCTAGGCAGACTATAACGTAACTGTTGACGGATGGGCGAAAATGTTGTTAATCATTGCCATGAATATTGCCACGGTGTTTGTGAATCGAAAGGACATAACCAAGAATTCAAAGTGCATGTAACGTGTTTTAAAGGTGCTTATTGCAACAACCTCCTGAACGATGCAGTTTTGGTGGTAGCCACTCCATACATCTATATCTCTGAAAATTCTCCCACCACGTAGTTTGTCAAAAACCTTGTCTCTCCACGCAAATCTACATTTTCTATTTTTCCTTTTCACAAAAAACATTGGTGTAGCGCATGGAGAGACAAATGATCGGATGAATCGGAGAGTCAACATATTGTCTAGTTGTTGCTTGATGTGCGTGAGTTCTTGATTACTCATCTAGTAGGTTTGTTTGTAGTTGGTTTGCTATCCATTTTTCAGCTCATTTTAGTAGTTGATGTTACGCTGCAAAGGGATTTCACATGGTTCTTTGTGGAAAGACACCCTTTTGAATACTTTCATAAGCGGTGCAAAATCCTTTTGTGCGTTGAATACTTCAATATCGATGTGGCTGATGAGACTAATTACTCCTGGCTTATGCTACTTAGATCATCATGCATCAAGACTGTCAAGGCACTTATCCTTAAGTATGTTTTTTCCACGTCAAGCGCAATCGATGTAGCCGGCAACTATTGCATTCACACAGTTACGACTGAAATGTTTGTGTTTTTTCAGCTGCCTTATTATTGCTTATTACACGTTGGCTGGATTTTGGCTGTTGTATCATCACTAGAAACATGTATTTCCTATGACGTTTGATGTAGATGGTTCTGCTACTGTACTCTACTTCCAGATGTTTTGGTACATACATTCACATTTGGGGATCACCTTTTAGTCACTCATTGGACAAGATCTCTAGATTGCTACATCATGCAAATCCCCAATCTACAATGGTTAGAGCTCCTTCAATCAAAGGATGCAAAGTTATCCATTAACAATTCTTCTTCCATGGCTTTTCGACCATGCTTCCTATCAAGATTTCTTACCAAGGGACCTAAACAAAAGTGTTAGATGCACCTCCATCAAGTTATGCCGGCAAATATTTTACTTTTGGAACCCCTTGGATGGGCAATTGTTCCTGGTAGTTTTTTGGCAGGGGTAGGATGTTTGCCGTATACTTGTTCCTTCAGCTATTTCCCCACCCCTCTCCTCCTTTTCCCCTTTTCTTCTACTCCTTGCCTTTTGGTTATGCATGGTGCAGTTTCTTACAAATTTTCCAAACTTCTATAGTTTTAGCGAGTCTCTTGATCTCCTGTCTTCTCAATGTCGTCCAATTCCATTGAATTCTTGTTTCTGAAGTTCCGAGTACAATGCCTGCTCTTCCCGTATGATTGATGTTTTGGGCATCAGTCATAGGATTCGTTGAAATTCAAGTTAACATATGCTTAGTTGATGCGTTTTGCAACTATATTGCTCTGTGTTTAATTGTTGAAAATTTTGTACATCATGAGTGATATGCTTATATCACGTTTGAGGTTGTTACTGTAATAAAAATGGAGTTCATCTTCCATAAGGTTGCTACTGTTGACATTATTGCAAAACGTTCTACGTGTTAAACGTCACAGTGAATAGTTGCTTCAGCTTTTGTAGCCACCAGTGAACCTCTGTTTTCAGGTTCAACTTGGTGTAAAGGCCAAAGATGTCTTGGGTGAACAGGCACGAGGTCGGTAGAGGAGTTGTTGATAACCTTGAGGTCGAGTGAGCCTCTTGAAAAGATGTGGTAGCCTTCGAATCAGTGCCAAGAGATAAGTTCAACAAGTTTAAGCTCTTTCCTAGAAAAGGAAGGCTGTGATGCTCATCTTCTGTTTGTGAGACCATAGTATAGCAATGGTAAAACACTCATCCAACTCTTTTGAAACAATTTCACCGTTGGTCCGTTGAATGTTTCACAATCAAATGGTTTGGGTACGCCTCCATGGATTGAGTCTTTGCAGAGCTGTACTCAATTAGCAAGTACTGCTCGCAATTTTGAGTAAAAACATATGGCAGCTAAAGATCATTGTTTTTGACAAGCATACATTGAAGGGCTTTCATCTCCGCAAGCAGGCAAGCCAGATTTGTTAGTTTTTACATGTATTGATGATGTGGTTTTTTTGTTGGAGATGTAGGATGTACTAGCATGTTATACATGCCGGGATTTGAATTGGTTGTGCTTGTTGAGGTGCTAGTCGTCATCCAATCATTGCCCTTCTTGAGGTTGAGATGCTTTGGTAGGTGGCTTCAACCATCGTCAGTGTCGTTGGCGGCTACCATTGCCGTAATCGGGTGCGCTCACTCAATGCACCGATTAATTTGCAAGGTCTGCGAACTTCTTATCAAAGAGATGCATTTAAAGATACATGCAAGTCTCTCTTTCATGTGAAAATTAGTCCTCTACTCCATCTGGACTCATGCACTTTGATTAGAAATGTGACATTAGGCAAAAGTGAGATGGTTCAATGTTGAAAACGAGTCTTTTTGCTCATCTCAACGGTGGGGTGATTTGAGTATTCTTGAGGAGCACAAATTGTACTTTGTGAATGTAAATGTCAAAACTTGGTGGTGTATAAAAACATTATGATCTGAGAGAATGAGGCGTGATCAAGGAGTTTAGATTCTCGTTGGTTTGTATGATGTGTTGTCGTGTCCAAATTTTCATGCTCAAGAACTCCCTTGTTGGTTTGATGGGGGGCTTCAAGACCAATCTGGGAATAAGAGGTTTGTCAAAGTCGCTCAAAAGAGCGTCATTCAAAGTCTGAAATCATTGAGGAACATCAAAGAAAGTATCCGACAAGTGTAAAAACTTACCTCAAAAGTAGTTGTCAATGCGCCCGAATTCCAGGGTATTTAGACAACTCCCTCTAAGCACAAAAATTGTTGGTGTGACTTAGTCAAAATGTACGTCAAGAGGGCAGGAGCACAAATTCAGCCAATTTTGGGTTTAGGCCATGTGTTTTCTATTGACATAACATGTCCCCCTTTTACCCGCATTATCCTTGCACATTATCACTGCTTGGCCATTTTCAAACTCGGTAGCCGTAGACAAGACAATTGCAGTATGACAGTCAACTATATAGAAACCAACTGTTTTGTGTTGTATCATAGTTCTTCCATTTGACTAGATACTTATCTTTGCCTCCTCCTTAGCGCTGATCAAGAATTTCCTCAACTTTATACTTGTGGCCGCGGTCCGTGTCCATGGGTGCGTAGTAGTTGCAAAGCATCTAAAAGAGTATTCCGCTAGATCAATGTTGTGTCAAATTTTGATGATGTGCAAGAATGGGTGTATGTTCATGGTAACGAGTAGTTGGAGCTTTTTGATGATTGGAGTTCGCATCCCAAAAAGTTGAAAGACCCTAACCATCAAGGTTAAAGTTTTTGTTTGCTTGATGCACAAAGCTTGACAGTCTTGGAGATGAGCATAACTTTGTAACCGGTCATAAAATCCTCAATTTGTCAGTGTTTTTCAACTTGTCACTTCATAACTTCTTGAATAATTGTTAAAGTTTGACGTGGCTCCTCCTTAATTGTGGAATATCCTTGTCAACAAGCGTCAATGGCAAGAATGTTGCTCTTTGTCTAAAATCCAATCAAGGTCAATGGATTGCTCCAGAAACCATAATGAATGCTGTTTTTTTTGCGTTGTAACAGATGTTGCTAAAGTACATGTGAATTCGACTATGAGTAGCTTTATTTCCCAATCAATACTGTGATATATGAATGGATTTCATAAGTGTTTTTCAAACGTTTGGTCACTCCGCTTTGTTTGTCCATCCATTTTCAAATTGAACGTCTTTGAAGGTTGAGTTTAACTCCCATACCATACGATAAAATCTTAGCAGAATTGGTTGGTGAAGCACACATTTTGATCACACGTGATTGACCACAAGACCTTATGCTCTCATATAGTTTTGTCATGGAACAACCATGCTACTCCTTTGGTGCTTACATATGTAGTGGTCGGGATGAAATGCGCCAAGTTAAAAAATCTGTCGACAAAAACAAGTATTACATCAAAACCTTCCCGTGTGATGGGAAAACCAGTCACAAAGTGCATGGAAATCTCAGTCCACGGGTTTTCATGTATAGGTGGTGGGTGAATTTGACCAAAGTATTTGGTGCATCGACTCTCGTGGTGCTTGCAAATGTCACAACGTTTGTAAAAGCATGCAAAGTCAACCACCATCTTGTCCCTGCATGAATGTTTATCTAAGCTTTTTAAGTGACTATCCACACAAGAGTGTCCTCCTCAACCTGTGTTGTGGCTCTATTTGTCAATAATGCGCTGTAGCTCCTCAACTTTAAGGATGAGGACTTGATTTTTATGTTTCTTGTGCAAATAAGAGGATGCAAAGTGACTGTATATTTTTTCATCGGCTGCGTTGATCTTGTAAACAAGTGCAAATAACTTCACCACATACAGGTTTGCTTGAATCTATAGTGAGTTGACCTCTACAAGATTGTGTCATCAAATCACCATGTCAGTTGAATTTATTTTTGTAGGCAAATACTCAATTTTGTAGTCAAATTTAGACTGAAGGAAATCCATCCATCAAGTTTTCCTACATGTGAGGTTGATTTTTGTGTTCAGGTCCCTGAGGGCGTGGTGGTTCGTTTGAACCGCACTTTTGCAGCACTCCAAACAACATCTCCAGGTTTTCAAGGCATCAATAACCTTGAGCATTGTTTTCTTGAGACATCATATTGAAGCTTTTTTGCTTGAAGCTTTTGAGACATGTATGTGATGGGTGATTTTCCTCCACCATTGTCTTGCAAGAGGAGAGCTTTGATTACACAACCGAAGGTGTCTGTGGCCATGATGTAGTAAGTCTTCAGAGTTAGCAATTGAATGATTTGCATTTATGTTAGAGGTTTACGTTTTTTTTGTGTGGAAGAGATTGCAAACAATCAATGAAACTTGGGCATAATCCTTCAGGAGTTTCAAACAATAGTTGTAAACTCCAAGAAAAGGATGACATTGTGCACAATAGTTCAGGCTGTTCAAATTTCTATCATTTATATCTTTTGGAATCCAACAATGTTTTTCCATCGCAGACGATGTGGCCAAGAAAATTAATTGAGGGTTGAGCAAAGTCAAAGTTGCAAGTGTTATGGGTGATACTCTTGGCGAACTCGATCGAGCTTCATGTAGAACTTCTCCGGGTTGAGCACCTCCAATACTTGTTGAAAATCTTATGGATGATACTCTTGGCACAAAGAATTGTTCACTGATACCATGAACGTTGCGGGGATGTGTTGAGTCCAAATGGCATAATCATAAAGTGAAGGTTACCATTACACGTTTAAAAGGGTGTTTTGGCTACGTAGTTGTTGCTGATGAAAAATGCATGGTAGCCAATCCGCAGATCAATTTGGCTAAAAGTCTTCCTCCACATGTTTGGTTTCAAATCGCGTACCCTCCAGGTAGTGGGTAGCGGTTTTGAATCATGATGTTGTTGAATTTGATGCCATTGTGTCAAAAGATGTTAAAGAATTTGATGCCATTGAGTCAAAAGAAACCCTTAGTCAACATCTTCTCCTGTAATCTTTTGACCTCCATGTGCTTGTGATCACCCATACGGTAGGATCCTTTGAAGATTGGTCTAGTAGCGAGCTTAACCTCCATTCCGTGATTGATCTTGCGTTTGGGATGGATTTTGATTGGTATTTTGTAAAAGAAAACCCCCTTCAATTCGTTCATGAACGAAACGAACTTCTGTGGAATATTTCAAGTCTTTGATTCTAATGAGGATGATGAGGCAAGTGAGGTTGATAAAGGTAATGTGTCTATTTTAGCCATTGATTCGTTGCTTATGTTACTTAAATCAACATCGAACAGCCACGCCAAGGTTGCTATCATCAGATAACGTTTTGGCATGTTGAGCAAAATCAATGTCGCCATTGGATGTTGCGTTATTGGAATTACTACTCCAATATGTCTATCCTTTTTGTCAGCCATGTTGTCACTTGTTGCACATTGGCAGGATTTTGGTTGTTGGGGGAGCAGCAAAAACATTTACTCCATGTGGTTTTCAATGTAGATAGTCGACTTGCACATTCTACTAGAACTTGAAATCTTGCTTAAGGATCATCTTGTGGTGGCTCATTCAGTAGGATCCTCAGACAATAATGTCATGCACATACGAGATCTCATGTCATAATGGCTTATTCAATTGAATGGAGACAATTCTTCCATTGATAGTTTTTCCTTCAAAGGCTAGAGGTTTTGTAATTCAAACTTAAATCTTTTACCAATCGATAACATAAAAGAGTTTTAAATGTACCTCTATCAAGTGAAGTCGGCAATGTTTTTGATGTTTACAATCCCGTAGGTGCACTCTACGTATTATGGTAGGCTGGTCGTCTTTTCATCCTTTATCCAAATTCTGAAACTTGGATACCCCTGTATCACGCAATCATACCAGTTAGGCCGACAAATTGTTTGGTGTAAGGTTTTTGGCGAGGGCATGAATTTTTTTGTTTACTCTTGCTCTGGGCCGTTTTTAGACTTCTCTCCTCATGTTTGATTTTACTTCTATTGCCCTCTTTTCTTGCTTCAAAATGAGTAATGTTTGTGTATTTTTGTGATCTTGCCACAACTAAGCAGGTCCGTTGATCTCCTTTCCACATCAAGGTAAGTTTCTCTAAGCTGTGAGACCGATGATTCCTGTTGTGCTACATATTATACGAATTCGTGTGTTTATTTGAGGAACGAAATTGAGATATACCAAGGTTCATTTCCTTCAAGTGTATTTGATGTATATGATCAATGGTGTATCATTGATCTTGTTTGCCTTATTTCATGAAATCAAGTGTATGACCACCATGACAAGCATTGGTGAGTTACCTTCTAAGAATGTGAGAATGGTTTGCTGTTTTTCCATCAAGCATACTTTGATATGTCTTGTTTGCAATTTTTTTTAAATAGGGCTGATAAATGTGCAATGATTGACTTGATTAGGACTGATTTGTCTTGAATTTCTAGGAAAATGTTGGAGTTCAAAAACGTGCAATGGATGATTGATGTCACAAGTAATTCACGAAATAGTATTTCTTAGTGACACAAGGATTTCTTTATGTGTTAGATATCTACATGCAACTATTTGTAAGTATTTTTATCCTAGATGGTTTTGAATTGCTTTCAACCAAATAACAGATAGTCATAGGCCCTTTTTAATGTGTTCATGATACCCAAAAATCAGCACGTAGTAATTGACTAAAAATTGATACCTGCAAGAATTATGAATCATTAGAATCATTCGTGGATTTTTCAACATTGCTGCCGCTTATACCAATGCTTTTCTTTGTTCGATTACAATCTTACAAGAATTCGGATGTATTGATATCATTGATAATGGGTTGTGTACAAAAATCCTACTTTTTCAACACTTTTGGAGTGTAACATGTGAAGCTAGATGAGGTGTAAGGCCCATGGGTTTAATCTCTTTGTTGATGAAAAAAGTTGTAGAAAGGGCTTTATGTACTGTATAAGAATCTTCACACATGTATGCTTCTTAGTAATTCCTGTGCCTTTCTCCTTTGTTGTTTTGTAGATGTCGTAGAAGGATAATGTAAGGTTACTTTACCTTAGTCATGACATAATTCTATGTGTCCATGTGCAAATTCAATGGCTTTTCACATGGCATCAAATTCTACATGCAGCATAAGAACTCACTTCGGCTTTCTTGATTTGATAGATTGGGCATGGGCAACAAATTCTATAAACGTATGAGAGGCCCATTGGAGGGAAAGGATACTGGTCTTTTGTGCAAACATCCAAGAGTGTGTGTGTGAGTAAAAGCTACCTAAATAGTTGTCGATCAAACGGAGGTTTCCATAGGTAAGGTTGTCTGCTTTGAAAATTTCCAACTGAAAAAGGCACATGGGCATTAACATGTTGACACTTACACGCACGTTGCATGAGTCTATGAGTGATTTATTCTTTTGTGTTATGCAATAAAACATTCCATAAATGAGTTGCCAATCAATCAACATAGTCAACTGAAGAAAGAATGAAAACAATGATGCTCAATCAACCCAAAAATTCACCGACGCCAATTTCATAGTGTGGCAAGGCTTATGGCTAGTGATGAATGTTGAGCTGTTCATCATTCATTCTTCAATCGTGTAGGGTTCATAACTTTGTATTGTTGTGCCATTTGAATGCAAACATTTGATGCTTTATTAGGTAATTGATGATGTTTTGAAGAACTCAGACATTGCTACCAAGGTTGTATATTATTTCAATTATCATAAAACTATTTTAAATTCAATTTTTTTAATATGTTAATTTTTTTGTTATGGCTTCAACCTCTTTCCTAAAGGACCATCTCATGGCAATACAAAGCATGACACGATTTCACTTGGTGGTAAGGGGCACATGATTCCATGAGGGACATTGCTATACTACATTTGATTTAGCACCATTGGTTAAATTCCAAGACAATTACTTGGCTTGCCCTCAGCTAGGAACCATGATAACAGAATACTTGTTTCTTAAGCAAAAGAAGATACATATTGGAGTGAGCTGAAGTCTTAAAGATAGATCTAGCATACCTTGTTCATACACTAAACATTTTAGAAGAAATCAACTTTATACATCAATTCCTTAATGTAATGGAGGATGAAGAGCTTCCCAAGTACTACCTTAATCTCAAAGATTAAGGTGGTTCACAGATTGTTTGTTTTTCCGTTCTTGCAGCTCGTGACAATGCGTGTGGGGGAGCACAATAAGCATGTGATGATATTGGACCTAACTACACTGAGTGGATTCATGAGTCTCATCTGTGTGCTGTGTGTCGTTCCTCCCCACAGATGGCTCAACATCCCTCTGATGCCAAGTTTTCCATTCCTCATTGTACAGTGATGTCCTCCAGTCATGACTCTCGTGGCACTTGGATCATCAATTGTGGTGCCACCAATCATATGACGTGCCGTTGCACTGACTTTGTTGTTCTCGGCCCTGTCACATCTGTCCGTTCCGCTCATACAGGCTCTGCTCAGTCCTTGCCAGTCCATTGTGTTGGGGTTGTATACTTTGATTGTATGTTTGGCCCCTTGTACCTTTTCAACGTGTTGTTTGTGCCTGATCTTGAGCTTAGCTTGCTTTGTGTGCATGCCTGCACCTTTATGGGTCTCCTTATGGAGCATACTGCAGACTCAACGATTGTGACTGCTATTGACATATGTAGTGTCATCTTGCGTTCTGCATTCATAGTAAATCTATATCACATCGCTCGGCCCTCCTCTCCTTGCTCTTCCTCCTCATCCGATCGTGTCTTTGTCACTAGTGTTTTATCTTCGGAACATTAACAGTTGCTTCATTGCCATCATTGTCAAGTGGGCTCTGACATTGTGTTGAAGCTCATTTGGACACAGCCCGCTCTCGGTCCTGACGTGGCTTCTTTTGAGAAGCCACCGAAGACTTACTGTCTTTTTTGTGCTCAGGGGAAGATGCACCGGTGCACCTACCCTGACTTTCGTTCTTGAGCGCTTCGGCCTCTTGAGTTGGTTCACTTTGACCTTCTCGTCCCTTTTTCAATCCAGTCTTTGTTTGAGAGGGGCCGGTATGTTCTGACTCGGACTGATGACATTCCCTGGATGCGGTGGATCTATTGTCTTCGTCAAAAGAGCGACATCGCCCTTGCGATCCAACTTTGGCTAATGATGGTTGTGCGTCAGTCCCGCCACAGGCTACATACCTTCTACTCATATCGCGTCGGTAGGTTCCTTGGCGAGATGGACTCCTTCTTTGCTGAGCATGAGATTTTTCACTAGTTCTCTGCTCTTACTACCCTCCAGCAGAACACTGAATCTAAGGGCTGGAACCGCACCATGGAGGATGCGGTTCATGCCACGTGGTCTGAGTGCGGTCTCCTTGAGTCTTTTCTCTTTGAGATTTTTGCCTACATGACTAGGGTTTTAAGTCGCCTCTTGCATGGTCCGAATCCAGACCATATTACACCGTATGAGCTCTGGTTTGGATACCGTGGTGACCTTCGTCTCGCTCGCGTTTGGGGCTCTTTGGCCTCTGTGTGGTACACGGAGGACCAGAAGGGGTCCAAGGTCTCACCTCGGGGTCGCTTGTGTGCCTTAAGAGGCATTTCCTTACGGCCGAAGGCCTAGCGCCTCTGGGACCCTACTCGTCCTCGCGTCATTGAGTCTTGTGACACGTTGTTTTTGAAGTCTCTCACCTACCGTGACCTAACTTCGATCACAACACTCTTCGGCGCCCATGTTCCTTCTTGTGAGGGTTCTCGGCCAATGGGGCAGACTTTTACGGAAGCGAGCACCTCTCATCAGGCTGATGTGTTGGCTCAAGCCCCCTCTTGGTCTCCGACTCTTGATGATTCAGCGATCATTGTTGTCGGTCCAAAGATTTTGCCTGTACGGCCTGTTTCACACCATAGGTATGTCTGTTCCCACGCCTCCTTCTACACCAGCACTTCCGTCTGCTGGCACTCCTGTCTATGTATCTCCTTGAGTCTCGCCCAGTCTCGTTCCTACGTCAACTGGTACTCCTGCCTCAGTGTCAAGTCCAGTCCTGCTTGCTTCGGCTGTCACACCCAGCCCCGTGTTCCCCACACACGCATCTCCTCACACGGCATCTCCAGTTGCCTTGTCTCAGCCCTCATCAGCTGTGGTCGTTCTTGTCCTTGTGGTCGCACCTTTCCTTGAGCATGAGGTGTGTCCCTCGACCTCACGTTACTCCCGTGAGCCCGGTGGCCGTCTTTGACCATTGGATTTCAGAGCCCAGCAAGCGTTGGGCCCCGGACCCAGGCGCTCCTCTCGCAGCATCCCGAGTGGTGACCCTGGCACAAAGGCCCTAGGCCTGAGTGTCCGCGCTGGGCTCATAGAGGTACATTAAGCGTACCTCGTAGGGCACGACCTCAGCACTCGCGAGTTCCATATCGCACGTGACGTTGAAGCTAATCTCATGGTTGTTAGGCCCGGCATCGAGGCGTATGCACGTGCCACGCAAAGTTCTCCCTCTATGGCGCTTGATCTAGGCACACTGAGGGAGGCTCTCTCATTGCAAGATGTTGACGCTTGGCATGCTTCTTGAAAGGATGAGCTTCGCGTTATCCGTGAACACAGAGTCTATAGGCTTGTCGACCTTCCTCCTGGGAGGAAGGCTATTCAGGTCAATTGGGTCTTTCGCAAGAAGGTGAAGCCAGATGGCTCAGTAGAACGCTAGAAGGCCCGCCTGGTCGTCAAGGGGTACTCTCAGATTGAGGGAGTCGATTACACTGACACCTTTGCCGTCATCGAACACATAACATCAACTCGAGCTTTGTTCAGTGTAGTGGCTCAGCATGACTGGGATCTGCACCACATGGATGTGAACAATGCATTCGTCCATGGCTCTTTGGATGAGGAGATTTACGTGGCTCAGCCACCGAGCTTTGGGGACGATAACAAGATCTGGCACTTGCGCAAGTCTTTGTACGGCCTCAAGCAGTCTCTGCGGTGTTGGAACCGGGAGATCACTGGCTCTTTGACTTGTCTAGGATACGTAAAGAGCAAGGCAAACCCCTCTCTTTTCATCCTACCGACACCTGAGCGGTTCACTGCCATCCTCGTCTATGTTCATGACCTTCTGATCGCGTCTCCATCCTTGGAGGCCATGCAGAAGGCCAAGGCTGTCCTCTAGAATGTCTACAAGATGAAGGACCTCAGTCGTGCATCGATGTTTCTTGGTATGGAGATCGTGCGAGATCCCAGATGTCGGACACTGTTGTAACATGAGGTCCAATACGCACGAGTCGTGGGGCAACGCTTCAGCAATCTCCTTGGTGCAGTGCCGTCCGCTTCCACACCTCTTACACCTGATGGGCAGAATCCCTGAAGGTGGATGACCCTCCACAACTCGGGGAGTCAGTGGACATGACCAATTACGTCCATCTCATCAGATCTGTGATGCAACTGGCCACTACGAGGCATCCTGATATCGCATTCGTCGTCAATCTCCTTGCTTGGTTGTCGCAAGCTCCGAGTACAAGAGCCCTTTACGTGGCTGTGCGAGTGGTGCGGTATGTAATCTCCACACCGTACCTCGGACTATGCTTTCGTCGGTTATGTTTGGTGGTCCTTGACGGCTACACTGACAACGACTGGGCTTGGAGCCCAGATGGGCGCAGTCGTACTGATTACGTGTTCTAGCTTGCTGGTACCGCTCTCCCTTGGTGAAGCCGGAAGCAGGGCTACATTCCACGTAGTTTGTTGGAGACGTAGTACGTTGCTTTGGGCGTAGGCGCTGCTTAGGCAGTATGGCTGCAGCGCTTGTTTCTTGACCTTGTGCAGTTAGTCCCCGCCATTGTGCCACGTTGCCACAACCATAGTGCTCTCGCCATTGCAAAGAACTACGCTGTCTTTCATGCTTGCACAAAGCATAGTGCGGTTGAGCATCACTTTGTTTGTGATTTGGTGGAGCGACACGTGATCTTCGTCATTTGGGTTGACATTGACATGCAGCGTGCTGACCTTTTGACAAAGGCACTAGCTCGTAGAAAGTTCTTGGTGGCCATACATTGTGTTGGGCTTTGCCCCATGCCTGAGGGTGGTTGAGTGGGGGATGTGCATGTGTGCCTCATTTGTTTGTGTCACTCACAATTGTGTTTGTACTAGTGCTACACGCGTATGGACATGCGTACCATCTGGTCATGGGGGAGTGTTGTCATTTGTGACGTTCTTGTATGGTTTACTGTGACCACTCGGCCGTGTCCATACTCGTGCACTTCCTTGAGGTGGGCCTTGGTGACACCGGTGCGCCAACTGGCGGCGGAATACCTGTTTGGAGGTAGCGGGCTACCAGTCCTGAGCCCTAGATGCTTCCAAAACTCTCTACTGTCTTCTAATCAGCATCAAGCGTCTTTCGACGAACTGGCCATGAGCCCTATTTGCATGTTTTTGCATTGTATGTCCACCTTCTGATGATGGATGCATGCATGTGACCAGTCGTAGCGTTTGTCTTTTGATCTTGCACGTCTAGGTTTAGACGGCGTAGCATTCTGACATGTGTGCGGAGAGTTACGGCCAAAACAATGGTTTTGGGCTGGTTTTTAGGACAGTTGTTAGTTTGCCGCGTGCGACACCCGCCGTGTGCCGCGGCAAGTATTCATGCCTTGGACTTGTCATTTGTTTTTTCTCTCTCTAATTATGTTCAATTTGAGTTTCCTGACACTGTGTTTGTGTCCCAACCCAAACCCTTGCAGTTTTGTCTTTAACTTGTGACTGTTCTCACACGCTGACATTGCGCAGATGCCTACTGTCGCGGCAAGTGGTTAGGAAGGTTGTGGGAAAATTCTGGGTTACAATGAGCTCAAGGTTTGAAAATATATCTAGTGTACCTTGTTCATACATTAAACCTTTAAGAAGAAATCAACTTCTTACAATAATTTTTCAATGCAATGGAGGATGAAGAGCTTGCTAAGTGCTTTCTTAATCTCAAAATTTTCACTCTCCTTGATTTATATACATATGTTCATAAAAACTCTTAAAAGGAGGGCATTAATTGTATGAGAACACGTTAATTGCTTAACTTTCCAATCTGCATAGAACAAAGCACCCATATGACCATGAAGAAATGAAGGTAACACATACAAACTAACTATCGGTTAGTGTTCCTTAGCTGCTATGGTTCTTCTCATCAAGTAGAGATAAAAACAACTTATAACTTAGCCTTAAGGTTGAGTAAAACTTTGATTGTTTGGCTGCTGTTAGAGAAGGTATTTCTTTTGATCTACACGATTAAGAAAAGGTTTGGAGATTTAGATTTTTAGACATAAGTTTTCAAAATAGAGTCTATTTGCACTACGAAAAGTGAGTTGCAGCAAATGCATGTATGTGCACGTTTGTTGCCAACGTTTCTTTCATGGGACGCTAGTTTCATAATGTAGATGGAGAATTACACTTTACTATAGAACTCCATGTTTGTGAATTTATGTGTGATGTATGTAGCGATTGTGGTCCCCACCTTGTTTGAAAGATCAATAGGTTGTCCATGTTTTTCATTTCCAAACGATCATTGCTTTTGCTCCCATGATCAATCCCAATTAGGCTTTGTAGACAAGAATAATTTAGAAGGGCAACTTCATCTTGGTTTCATACATACTAGACAAGAAAAGTGCAAAGACTTTTTTTTTAAGTTGGATGGAATAACGATGATCAAGTTATATCCATACTATGTTGTCCATATCATATGTAAATCCATATAGCATCCAAACCATAGGATATGTATAAATGAAAGGGCCATGTCAAAGCAAACATCCATACGTGAATGCGGTACATATGTAGTAGCTATGCCTACTTGCTCCAAATGATAGCTCGTAAACTATTGAGAGTAAGAAGATTCATGGAAGTAGACACAGATTGTGAAAGGCAAATCAATGCAACACATTGAATAATGAATTGTCTTGATTGAAAAGTTAAAAGTGAGTTCCGTGCATAGTTAACCCATGTTTATGTTTTCAAATCTCCTGATTTTTGGTACCACGTTGCTATTTTTGCCTTCTTTCCTGATAAAAGGTTTACTTTGCTTAATTTTTAAAAGCCACGTTCTTGGTTGTCTAGTTATTTTTCTTAGGATCTGGTTGTGTGCAGATTCGCAGTTGGGCTGGGTGGGAGGGGAGGTGGCAGTGGGAGGGATTTTTTGTCAAGATCATCTAAAAAATTCAGAAGGGGGGGGCGCTTGGTGAGATTGTGCGTGTTACCAAAAACGTTCCAATAAAGACGACTGTTGCGATGCCTTGTTTAAGATGGGTCACCAATGATGCTATGTTTTTTAGTGTTGCACACCAAAGAACATGGCATCGCTCGTGAGTTCAGCAATGGACATCTTTGTTTCGTTGGTTAATGCTTTCAGCACCAAGTTAGCAACAGCTCACGAAAGTGCAACCACTATTTGTCCCTTGACTATGTGATGGATCAAGCGATGCCTAGAGTTAATTGCGCACTAAAAAAAATCAAGACACCCACACAAGTCAACCAATACATCTCATGTGCTCCAAGAATTCAAAGATACATTTATTCTTACCCTGCGTAGAGAAGAAGGTGAAACAAATACCTAGTAACTAACTTCAATCTTCGTTCATCCAGAATTCATTAAAGGACATAAGTGTATACGTACCTATTTAATTTTGGAATGATTATAGAAGTGAAAAAACACGTAAAAAATGCAACTAAAGCAATTCAATATCTATGAACATAAATACCCCTCTCAAGTGTCATCTTTGTGGAATTTGAAAGGATATCATTTAACAATGTATATCTCAATTGACTAAGAGATTTGGTTTAAAGCATAAAGAGATAATGATGTGAAATCTCGTTAAAAGTTTGACATGGACATGTATCTACAACATTCAATCGATGTAGGTATTAAATTAAACGATGAATGATATACGTATAGATTGACAATACAGATGGACATACATCTTTGTGCTTACATAATCACAAATATAATCATAGATACGGATACGAAAAACGACATACAAGGTAAACAAGTTAAAAATTGATCTGAATATAGATAAGGATAAGCATTGAGAAAAATACATAGACATTTATAAATATAGATAAATGTTACCAAGTAAACTCATATAGAAATAGATTTAACATGATTATGAATTCAGACTTGTATATAGATAAACATAATAAGATATATGTATTTATAAGTAAAATTGTTACATTGATGTAACATGAATTTTAAATCAAAGATGAATTTTTGTATGAATATATGTTATCCTGAAAGTTATCTATATTGAAATGTATTCAGATATATGCATATGTCTATATCTCCATATGAATAAAAGGAAATCTGTGTATTTCTATATCTTGGTTAATTATTGATTCATAGTATTAAAATTTATGTGTCAATTTTGTATCTATTTCTTTACGTAAATTTGTATCTAGATTCATTACCATGTATAAATTGATGTTCACATCTCAGTTTCTCTGTACTGAAAACTTTATTTAAATAAATATATTATTTCTTTGTATGTATTTTCATATATGCACATATAGATCGTTTTATTTAAATTTTTTGTATTCTCTTCATGTATTCAAGTATTTAAACATCTATTTCCATAATTCCACATCAATGTTTATATTCATAGATAGCAGAATTTATACACCTATGTTTTTCCATCCATATTCATGTTTATCCGTATTTTTATTTTCTTGTTTATATTTATTTCGTTTTTGACGTAAATCTCCAGATTTCAACATCAACATCCGTCTGTATTTTGAAACTCATTACTTCTTCGAAGGATTCAAAATTTTCTTCATGTATCATCTCTTTTAATTGCACTACCTTGACACTTGAGAGGTTGTTTGTTCCATTGTACGGATTGACCTACTTTACTTGAGCTACTTACCTGATTTGTGTTGCCTTATTTATCTCTAATGAATTGGAATACTAGAAATAGGTGCATTCAGACTTATCTTTCTCAACAAATTCTGGATGAACGGATACTGAAATCAGTACCTGGGTATGCATTTTACCTTGTTCTTTAAGTAGGGTAAGAAGAAATGTATTCTGAACATGAGATTTTTTGGTTCTCTTGTGGATGTTTTGAACTTTTTCAGTGCGCGATCAACTCCAGGCATCGCTCGATCCATCCTGCATTCAAGGGAAGCAAAAGAGCTACGCTTGGTGAGCTGCCGCTGACTCGAAATCGGTGCCGAAGCATGAACTAACGCAACGAAGCTGTCTGTAGCGGAAGTCATGAGCGATGCCATGTTTTTTAGTGTGCGACGCCGAAAAACGTGGCATTGCTGGTGACCGGTCTCACACTAGGCATCGTACCTGTTTGTCCATGCCAAAGCGGCATCGTTCTTGTCTTTACTGAAAAAGTGCGCATGATTGCATTTTCTCCCACAGCAAACTTCCATCTGCTCTGGTGACAAGACGGTCTAATCGTAGAATGGACGTCCTATGTCTTCAAAACAAAGTGAAAGAAGTCTCTCGCCGTTCTGCTGGATGCTCATTCCGATATCCTCGGCCGGGATACGATGAATAGGCAGCGCCTATCGACGTCATTTAAATTTAGAGGCGCCGTTCATGGGATTCTTCTCTGGAATTCCTTCTGAATTGCGGACTGGAAGATCTAAGAATGGTTCGATAGCTGTAAGCAGACTTAGATGACTCATGGACCACATGTTCTTCTTGAGCCATAATGTTGAGAAAAGTTTCATTGCTGACGTCCTTTTTGCCTTTTAAGTTGAGGAACATCGATTACCACTGCCTATTCATCGAATCCCAGGCACGGCCCTGATTCTCAGGTTGGCTGAAAACGGCGCCGACGGGTTCTCGATTCCTCCGGCACCCCGCACGATCGAGTCTGTCATGGCGCGTTTCGAGCCGCTGGAAGAAGAAGCCTTTCGACGAGCAGTAACGCTGAAAGACTCCCGGGGAAGCTGTAGGTTGTCCAAGCTCCTGGAGGAATCAGTCGCTGAAGTCGCGTAGGGAAAGAGGGGAGGACGCCTACTCAAACTCAGCCGGGATTCTGGGTCGGTGCATCACTCTTCAGCCTTCACTTACTATAAATAGCCCATCCGCCAGGCAGGAGGTTCATGTTGCTCCTCAACGGGTAACTTGTCACACATTGCATCGCCAGTCCTACAGTACCGTCGACATGGCGTCTCGTGTCTTCCTCATTTCGGCTCTGGTCTTGCTCTCCGCCTTCGGTGCGAGTGGTTGTCCAGTCAGTGACTCCCGTCTTTGTACCCACGAGCTGCTGAGAAGACTAGTGTGTTGTCGTGGCATTGTGTCGACTATTGCATTGAACAATGGGAGGATTGTTGGCGGTGTGGTGGCGAAACCCGCCGACGCGAGCCGTCGGGTGACGGTCTCCTTGACCGCGCGACGGACGGAGAGAGAAAAACACAAAAAAAAGAAGAAAAAGAGGAGGAGGAGAGGTCGCGACGGGGTTGACCGGTTGCGACGACCGGGTAGCCGGAGGACTGTCCCCGG